>JARHVA010001606.1:110000-147500 GCA_037957365.1 Torreya grandis | reverse complement strand
TAGGTAATGACATTACTTTCATAGTTGGGGTAGCCTTTAAATCTTATTATGATTTTTCCAAAATAGAGATTATTTACAATAAGGAGACCATCACCTAATGATTCCAAACACATAACATCAAAGAAGTTTTGAGGGACTAAGCAAAGAATAAGGGGAAGTTCATATGCAAATCCAAAATCAGCCATATCCCCATCACCTAATTTAGGAAATGAATAAGGATGAGGATAGCTATGATGAATAGGATACATGGGGCCAAGGACATAGGCCACATAGATAAGAAGTGGGTTCCACTTCTATCTAATATCATAGATGATTCTAAGACTCCCCATCTAGGAGAAATCATAACCTACAACTTGGCATCCCAAATTAGGAAGTTCATGGAAAACCAAGGGGATCATTTATACATGATATCCTACTTGGTGGATACCATCTGCACTACCCATAGGTTTCCCCAATTCAATAATTGGGATCCAAAACTGAAGTAGATCATGCCCCATATCTTCTCAATGGTAATAATTTACAAATACTAGTAGGAGATGAATGTGATTGATGAAAACTTCTACCAAATAGTATATAGGTCCATCCATAAAAGGCCCATGCCCAAGATATCAAAAGAAATTAAAACAAAACTCAACATCTTGGGAGTATACTGGCATTATCTAGACTACATAGTAATTAGGTTAGTAAGAATTATGATGGCCCCCTTAGGTTGCCTACCCTAGTGCTATACAAGTTAGTTGAATAAGAAATTACCTTCCAATTACTCAAAGGGGTAGATGGATTGTGCAATAATAAGAAAAGAGGACTAGTTCATCCTTAGTTATCCAACATTGGCTAGTTTAAAATTGAAAATTGGAACTCAATTATTGTTTTCACCAAGTGAAGACCCACCTTTAGTTTATAAAGAGATACCAATAGGGAATGAGACCCTAAAAATTTTACTTTCAAGAACTACAATAAGCATAGGGAAGCTCTAAGAATCACCTACCATCATGAACACAAAGATGAAGTTAAGTTCTATATCAATGCATCTAATGACACAAAGGTGAAGCAAAAAATAAAAGTTATCAATATCCCATAGGTAAAGGGGAGGATAGATGATGTAGCTTCTTAAACATGAACATAACCAGTCAAGAGCATATATGTGTATAGTCCATACTAATAGTACTAATGAATAAAGTCCAACTGACCCCCATCTTAGTCAGGAAATACCATGTGTATTATCTCTTACTTTGGAGAAGGGAGGATCTGATAGAAGAGAGCATATTGAGTAGGCTTCTATTTTAAGAGTAATATCCAACATCTGATCCTAAGTAAAAAATATTACCTTAGTATAGTCAATACCTTCTATAGTACCCCATCCATCTTTAGTGAATTTAGTAGCTACACCCACTCCAATGCCAACAACTTCAAGTTAGGAGCATGTTTTTTTACCTCCCTAATTTTTATAAAACCAACTCTTGGGCATATTATATGAGCCCCAAAATCTAGACCATATAAACCTGTTACCTTATAAGTCCCTCAACAAACCTATAATTAGGCATATGACTATGCCATTTCCCACTATCAACCCTTTCATCACATCATCCACTTTTAGGGTCTCAGTAATGGCAAATTTTCCTCCAATTTTAGTTGGGTCTATGTCTAGGCCTGGTCCCCAATTACCAAAGATAAGGCCCACTATTATCATCCCCTAATTTCCTCTATTCATAACTAGTGATTCAACTATCACTAGCTCTCCTTCATCTTTAGGAATGACACATCCCACTTCATCCCCCAATTTTACATTTTTCATGATCATATCCATAGTTGCTTCCCAATCATCTACCTTCTAGGGATTAACACTCTCTCAATAATTACCTCCATCTATACAACCTCTAAGTGGTTATTTAGATAAATCATGGATAAATTAAATGTAGTTAGTTACATTAGAAAACTAGGATTTTTTCATAGTGAAACCTCCTTAGGTCACATTAGAATTCAACAAAAATGTTGGAGTAATGAATATATTGACCAAGAGGAAGGTCACCCATCTAGACCAAATAATTGTTTATGAGTCAAACAAGACCTTACTCGATCTGACCAATAAAAAGAGATCTAGTCCTAGCCAATAACAATAGCATGCAGAGGACCCCCTCGTAGATCTAAAGGCATATGGTGATATATCTACTAAATTGGTAAATGGGATGTAATAGATAATAATTAATTTAGAAAAGTATCACAAAGCCATATTTCTAGAGGAAAACATAACCAAAGTAGAATGGGCTATGACAGTAATGTTTGATACATTAAACACCTTGGTCTAGTACAAGGTAAAAGGGGACAAATTTTAAAATAGGATCCTCAAGGTAAAGGGTACATATGGGGCATATAATAGAAAGATAAACAACTTGGTGAAGTTAATCAGAATGAATTTTTTTGAATATTTAAATCTAATCCCTTTGGAAGACTTGAGCATTATTCAGACCTATATAATTGGTAGAAGGAAAGAATTAAATTAGTGGATTGATGAAATGAGATCCATGGGCTAGTCTCTTATCTAATAAGGTGACATAGTCATAACTTTACTAAAAGAGGCTAAGATCACACACCGTTCCAACAAGGATGGTTCCTTTTTAAGTAAGGATGCCTTCAAATCCCAATTTCAAAACTTTAATGTAAATTTTAGGAAATAGGCAATGGTCAAGGGAGCAAAATTTGGGAAGGAAATGGTATACTTGGCTACTTCTACCAAATAGAGGATAAAAAAGTTGTAATCAATGAAGTTGTAGGACCTCTCCTAAGCAAGCATGATGTAATGGTAGGTCTTACAATCAAATTGTTGAAATATCATTATAGATATAAAACTAATTAATAGTGACTACAAGAGATGCTCTAAAGCATGGAGAGGCTAGATAGAATATGAGAAACAAGTAGGCAATAAGACATAGACTATCACCATAGGAATCTCCACCTCTTTGGCCCCTATCGGAATATCTTCTTCTTCAGCAACAATAGGAAGTAGTCTTTCTTCAAATACTATGGGTTCACTATCATCTTCTTATACAATGGGGGCTTCATCATCAACCACACTAGTAGGATCTCATCCCAACACTTTAGGAATGAGATAACCATATGTTCTGATTTCTCTTGATGAAAATCATGTCCTAATTCCCTTTAATACATTGTAAAATATTCCCCTATTTGGATAGGGAATATTCGCTAGTTTTAGGATATTAGGGACTCTATCCACTGACATGTGTCATATCTCTAGTTCTTTTATAATCATCGTAGGCATTATAAGGACTATATATAAGGGTTTCCCCCCTTAATTATACTTTAGAACGAAATTTTGTGATATTAATGAAAATAGAAAGAAGAATTCCTATAATTTACCCACTATTTCATTATTTTCATATGTTCTTATTTCTCAAGATTTGATAATAACATATGATTTCATTTCTTCAATGGTTATACTTGATAGTAGTGTTTTGAATGTATCTTGTTAGTTTGTGCATTCAACTGTGCTAATAAAATTTGTTATGTATGCTCTATTTTCCTTTTATTCTGTTAATGAATGTGCTTACAACAATTTGTTGTAGGTTGCTATTTTAAAGTATACTTTTTAGATATATGCATCATATTTACCTTAGAATCCCTACTGCATTTATAATATTTTGAGTCTACCACTAAGATCTCATATATATTAGTTTTATTTGCACTATTGTCAGAAGGAACTAAATGATATCTATTGGTCTTTGTTGTTTCAAATAAAACCTTTTTCTTTTATAACATACTTCCCCTTTTGAAATTTTTTAACATGAATCACTTTAGATTAATGCTCACTATAAATATCCACTTATTTTTTTTAAGTTTGGGAATAAATTGGAAAAATACAAAAGCCATTTTACATCATAACAATAAAAATAAATTTTGCATAGATTGTGTCACTACTGAGTTCATGTTGTCCCTAAAACAAGGTCTAATTATAGACTAAATATGGTGGCCACATAATCATCCCATAAAAATTGAATTAAGCCCTAAGGTCTTCGAGTACCTACAATATAAACTAAAAAATATTATTATGTTGTTTGAATTATATCCTTAACACAGATATACATTAGTAGTTATAGACCAATAGTTATGATTTTTATAGGGGAAGACGAAGGAGGAACATCATGAATAGTGATATCAATGGAGGATTATGATTTTATTTATAACTTATGGTGATATATCACATATAGAGATGTCAATATATTTGGTTGAAGATTGATGTAGGATAATAGAGTATATAAATAGTTGGAAGGTCAACATATATAGTTTGGCTATAGGCCGAGGTAGATAAATTAAATAAAAAGGTGTAGAGTATATATGAGACACTAATGACCAAGGATGAAAAATTAAATAAGATACAGGGTGATTGTAATAAAATATAGGGGGGTGCACATAAATTTCACATTGAGAGAGACACAACATGGGGTGAGGTGTTAATGCTACAAACTAAGAGGGACATGGCATGATATGTATTGAATGCACTCAGCCTTATGATTTTTTTGATAAATTTTATGATTTTCATGTATCAAGAGACATACTATAAGATATTATACAAGTAGGTGGTGCTTTTGAATATAGGGTCCCTTCATATATGGAGGACTCTAACCATAAGTTAATATCACTAGTAAGGACTATGAAGATAACAACATCATAATAGTCAATGGGACATCCATAAAAATGTACCATGGATAAATTATGAAACACACCTCAGAGATGACTATTTTTTTGATCTAATATCTCACTAATAACTACACTTATTGGATTATATGCATTGAGTGATCTCATTAAACAAGTGAGGTAATTGCATCCTCTTAATTTATTATTGTTATTGATATAATCTAGGTCATGATTTTTAAGTATAGGGATCCATTATATTGCCTACTTGGAATACATCTCCAAGATATGGAGTGCTACCATTAGAGGCCAATTACTAATTTTCTCACTAACTCATATAGATTTTACACTTGTAAAAGTACCAATTTTAACCTATTGAATTCAAAATCCTACTTTGATTCACTTCAATATTTATAAAAAAATGGGAAGTATCACTTGTTCATAAATAAACATCAAAAGAGAGGGAGGGTAAGGTAGAAATAAAATATTATAATCCAAGGGACCATACATAAACTTTTAGGACTAAAATGGGCTTAGCTACAATTTTGCCTATATATGCTAAGTTTCAAAATGGCTTGGGCTCCAGTCACGTAGGGAGAGAGTATGTGGGAAAAGGGTACATGCTTGATTCTAAGATGCATTTTAATGAATGAGATATAAATAGGTATTTTTATATTCAACACACCCCACACTATATTTTTATTTATGAGTGGGGACCCCCTTTGTTTTTTTGAAAATAATGGATATCTTAAAGGGGTCCTTGTGAGTTATAGGGTTATATTACTTTTGATGCTTGTAAAACATTAGTGTTTTTAATCTAAAATCATGTCATGATATACTTTTTGATTCACTTTCTTAAACTAAATCATTAATGAAAAGGATAAAAAGAGTATATTTACATGACGTGTAGGAATACTATTTTAATTAAGATAATTACTTCATTAAAATTAGAGTTCAAAAACATTCTCTCTTCAGAAACTTTTGTATTAGAAACATTCACTTCATAAACTTTCATATCGTAAACTTTCACTTTAAAATTTTTTGCATTAGAAACTTTTTGATTCACTTGCTTTGACTAACCCATTAATGAAAAAGATGGAAAGAGTAGATTTACATGATAGGTATGAAGACTCTTTTAATCAAGAAAATTACTTCAATAAAATGATAATTTAGAAACATTCTCTTCATAAAGTTTTATGTTAGAAACATTCACTTCAGAAACTTTCAATTCATAAAATTTTGCTTCAAAAAGATTCTCTATAAAAGGTTTCTCATTGGCAAATTTGTATAGGGAAATTTCATTTCATGAATTTTCACCTTAGGAAGTTTCATGTCGAGAGATTTATATAAGAAAATTTCATTATGAAAGGTTTCTTATCGGTGATTTTCATATCGAAGGAATTATTTTTGAAAGTTTAGTCATTGTCAAGTTTGGTCCAAGGAATCTTTACTTCAGCAACTTCTTTTTAGAAATTTTGTGATGGAAAAAATTAGTTAAGTAGGTTTTTTAAATGGTAAGTTTATTTTTAGTCTTAGTCTTTAAGATATTCTGTATCGACAACTTTCATATCAAATATTTCATAAAGGAAATTTATACTTCAGGAGCTTTTGTATTAAGAACTTTCATTTTGGAAAGATTGTATTAGAAACTTTTGCTTTAGAAACATTCTTCTTGAGAATATTCTTATCAGAGACTTTTATGTCAGGCATTTAGATGTAAAAGACTTTATATTAGAATCTTTCATTTTAGATACTTTTCATTAGAAGGATGCCTTTTGGCAAGTTTGTGTCAGCAACTTTTTTTCAAAAAATGAGAGCAATTCCTTATAAAAGACATTCTATGCTTCAAAGTCTTTGAGTAAGTTTTAACTTTTATTTACTAGGCTATAAAATGATGCATGTCAAGAGTGTAAGGTTACACCATGTCACTTTGAATGATAAGGCATCCTACATGGCATGCACTCTAGGATAGGGTAGTCAAATTCAAATTGAATAAAGGTGATGAGCTCATAAACATTAACAAGTAATGGTGTACAAATTGGAAATCAATGTAGGAGATCTATTTATATTTATCCCCCATCCAATTTCACATCATTCAATCATTTGATATCAAGTAGATTTTGGATTTAATTAATCCTAAGAGCCCTAACTACTATCATAGTGAATTATGACTTGAGGGATTTAGCTAAGTGAGGAAACACCATTATCAAAAGCTTGTGATATACTAGTCCTTATCATATTTATCATGGCATCATCATCTAGGATTTACATGGGATCCTCGACACTAAATAGGTTCTTGATCAAAGACTCTACATAATACCTCAATACTATGTTCAAGCCTACTACATTTGAGGGGTTTTATTTGAATTATTTAACATTGTGAGAAGCAGTCAAGAATGTCAATTTATTTTCACTTGAAGAAGATATAGCAACTAAAGATAAGGAATTGATAAAATACCTATTCCCATTCAAGCACTAGGCCCTACACTATACCATTTTCAAATTAGAAGTGATGCCATGTATAGATTTTCTATAGGGTCTATTCTTCAAAGGAAGAATCATGGATGAAGGTTATCTACACTACGTATACAATGACACTATTATCATGTGCATATATAGAGAAGCATTCAATAGGTAATTAAGCTTGCCTATTACAGATGTTACTTATGATATGCATATTATAGTGACATGGAAAAAGTCTAATCATCTAGAATGATCTCTTTCAAAATGGATGTTACCTAGGGATAATTTCACATTGAAAGAGCATGCCAAGAGTATTTCCCCCATTACCAATTTAAAAATAAGAATTCATGTAGGCATGGCCCTACTGAATAGGATTTTTGGTCATGTTAGTATCTACTTCTTGCACTTGGAATGGGTTAACCTTATATACATTTTGACTACCTTAGAGCATACCTATGATTTGGGGGGAATTATTAGCACACATATCCAAGAATAGATTTTGTATAAGGATAAGCATCCACTCAGTGGTAATTTTTATATAATGTCCTATCTACTAGATCTAGTCATGGACATTGTGTATAGGTATAAAAGAGTCTTGTGCAAGCCCAATTCTAAAGTCATTAAAAATAGGATATGTGATTACTATAATTTTATACATATTTATTCATATGTAAGGAACATAATCAAGATTTATGAAGACCTTTATCCTTAGGTATGGATATCTATTCATGTGCACCATTATCGAGAGTTTACCTAAGCATAGTCTAGACACTAAATAATAACATTGGAGAATAATAGATATATCTAGATTTAATAGTGATCATGGTGGTGGGGCATAAATTAGATCTTCTTTAGATTTAAAATTTTGTACTGGACAAGGTGGGTAAGCAAGAAATTACTCATTAAATTTGGAACAACATAGATGAATAACTGATGAAAAATAAGGCCACCTTTCATAGGTCTCATGTATCCATTGGTATAATGCAATGCACCATTCACAGATAGTTAATAGATGTTGGAAATGCTAGGAAAGCTTATGCATTTCCCACCCTTACTCACATAAATTTGGACCCTCATAGCAAGGTCCAAAATAAAATTCACACCCTCAACCTTGAATACAAGCATGAGCCGATTGATCATGACTTTATTTTAATAAATTCCAAAGATGGAAATGAGGTCAAAAAAAGGGATACAATAGTGGGGATAAATGAGGACTTGATGAGAATAATTAAAGAATAAACATCCTTGATACTCAATGAAGCAATGTTTCAAATTCCACCTCCTAAAGGATGGAAATCCTCATATATCTAGAGTGGGATTCCATCAAAACAACTAGAAAGAGAGGGGATTGATCCCCAACAAGATCAAACCCAACCTTAAGACCAATAATAGATGGTAGCTGAGGCACCACTTAGTGAAGATGAGAAGGAAGAACAAGAAGAATAAGAAGAATCTAAGGAGGAGTAACTACTTACTTCAACATAAGAATAAGAAAAAGTGTTCCCAGTTCAACCTTAAATAGTTAAACTCATTAGGGTCAAGCAAGAGTTAGTTAAGAATCTAACCATTATTGGAAGTAGTGAAAAAATGGAAGCAAAAGTGGAAGCATTGATGGAAATTGGGGTTATGTTATTATATTCATTAAACAAATAGGAAACATTGGCTACTTTAGCCTCCATGCCAAGCACTATTCACTCTTCTCTTCCATCATAGTCCATAGGTCCTCATGTAGGGAGAACAACCAAGACATATCAAAGGAATCCCAAGGATAGACCATAGATCCCTCCAACTCAAGAGGTAGATAAGGAAGATCTACAATAAGTAAAGGTTCTAAGCTTATAGACACTCAAGGATAAAGAACCTATTATAGGTGACTCATTTGATAAGGGCCCCTTGCTCATTACTCCTTTGAGTTTTTCCCCATATGATGCATTTTACTATAGTTTCAATCATCTGTGGCCCTATTGTTTCCACATTTTTTCCCCAAGGGACACTTTATATAGGTCTAGTCTTTGTATACCCATCCATAAATTTACCTAATACCATAGTATCTTTTCTACCTACCATTGTTATAACTTGTTTTCCTTTGGTTATCATCCCTTCTATTTTGATTCCATTGACATCCACTCCATCAACATTGGTTATATCTATTCCTTCCATTGCTCAATATAACACTCCATATACATCCCCTTCTACCTAGTTGGGTTCATCATTAACTTTTTCCACTCCCACTATAGTAACTATAGTGGTAACAACTAAGAGATCACTAAAGAGGAAACCAGTCTATGTGGTTCATCTAATGTCTCAATATGAGAACATAGACTGGTTGGAGATCATTTACCCTATAATGCCCAATCCTTCCACCTAAATTGAGAAATAACTTGAAGAACATTATTAGGTGGAATAATTTCCCTCTGATCCCTCAAATCTCACTCTTCCAAATTGGGCTAAGGAACTAGGAGCCTTGGCCTCTAAGAGGCCCAATTTGAAGATACAAAAATTTCCAATAGTGAGCTCCATGTTTGATAAATCCACTACATCAATACAGAGAGTGAGAAAGAGGAATATAAAAGATAGAGTGGGTAGCAGCCTGATCATGGAAGAAAGGGAGGAGGTATACTCCTTGAGAAAAATAAAAAAATAGGTAAAAGGGTTAGTCCCCTTACATGAGGATTGGAAATCATAAATGGAGACCCACACAAAATCTATCATGGCCATACACCAAGGAATTGAAATGGCCAGGCAAGAGCTCAATGAAGAGTTGGAAACACTCAGGGAGTAACATCAAGTAATTTGAGTTTGTTAGGACATTGAATAAGATGTATATGATTCTTCCCCTAGATTGTATGAAATCCTTGATTCCATTCATTTTTTCTCAGTCATATTGGCTCCACACATCAATAAGATAACCCAATTTTTCATGAGCCTAAAGGAATATGATAAAAAACTTAAATTAATAGTGATATATACACAAAATATGACTTTTATCCATATATATTTGATGACTCCATTAGAAGAATATAATTCCCTAAAATTAGTATTAATAAGGACCCATAGGCCTAAAACTAGGTTATATCTTTGAAGGCATTAGTTAATAAATTGGTTGAATAGGAGAAAGAGGCCAAATAGATTTTTTTAGGACTAGAGTTAGCCATTATTCAAGATAACTAAGGAAGGATTGAGATTGAGTTGAATTCAACTAGATGATCAAAAAATACTCTAAATTTTTTAAATAGATCTTATAAGGTATGATCCTAGAAGACATAAAGGCTAAGTTAAATGTAGTAAGGAAGAAGGCCACCAAGGTAGATATATTTAGAGTTGGTTTTAGAGTGGCCAAGGTGGAGCACAATAAGCTAATGGTAGAGAATAAAAGGGTAAATAGACCATATATTTTATATATTAATATAATCATATCATATCATGATAATGCCTAAAAACACTATCAAGACCTAGATGTGAAGAAGAAATTTGCTCAACAAGCTCAACCTACTAGTTTTACTCCACCAATAATGACAATAATTACCACATCGATACCATTTTAGCTTACTATCCCCATGATCAATCTAGTTTAAACATATAGTGCTTCTTTAAGTTCAATTATAGCTATGATATTAGCTACTACTAGTTCTAATACAATTCCCACAACAATATTAACACAAGTCAAATAAGAGCCAATTTAGATTGGCTAATTTTGTACATCTTGCATGTAACATAACCAAATAGTATAAGTCTTAGTTATATTTACATAGTGTAATTAACTAATTTGAGAAACATGCATACATTGCATGGCTAATTATTTTCAATTCATCATTATGTAACTCAAACTTATCTTATGGTCTATCAATATGTAAACATAACATGTTAATCTTGGAAGATGAGGTGACGCCTTCCCTAAGTATATATATATGAATTATAACCATATTTAAAAGGGTCAAATTTTGGAGTTAAATACAATAATAAATCAAGAATATTAATTTTAGTGCAACTATGATTGTTCTATCTTCTTCCCTTTTTATGTTTATGAATTTGAAGTTTCTTTAATTTCTAATTGATTTAATAATTCTGACGTGTTCAATTTCTATGAAAGAATTAGACTGTTATATTTATGAGTGTTAATCTTATATGTGCTATAGATATTAAATATTGATATGTTAATTGATTTGTATAATTATTAAAGGTTGATTCATTATTATGAAGTGTGTAGAAGTGTCTCAGTTGACATAGTATTCTAGGTGTGAGCAATAACTTCCTTGGATAACTTCTTAGTCCAAGTTATAATATATGGTATAAATGTATACAATAATAGTATTGAAAGGAACAAACTTTAGTTGATACCAATAAGCATCCTATATGTGATTACCCAGAATCCTAGTTGTGTTTGTTTTTAAGTGAGCAATAGGTGTAAACAACAAACATTGATCTTTAAAAGACTTGTCCACCAAAAGATAGACTGAGAAATTCCTTTTTAGAAAACATAGAATCATTATTTTTTGCCTTACCCTTACCTATTTTTGAAGTTTATTTGAGATTTTCCAAACCTATATTAGTCTTTCACCCATATAACTCACATATTGATTTTATTTTTTATTAAAAATCACACATCTACCCATAAACTTGGTTGAACAACCCATAAGCTTAACCCACTATTCCACAACTTGACTATCCAAACCACATACTTATAACTCATGACCTAGAGTGGAAATTACTTCCACATAGATCCCAAAGTGTTAGAGGTTACTTTGGGGTAAGTGCACAAAGTTGGTGGACAAAAATTGGCCTACCTGTGGACATGATTTTCTTGAAATTTCATAAATTTAAACTTCTATAGATAATTTATATATCTACTCTCTAAATTTGAAGATGGTGTAAGAACATGAGATGTATCATTTAGAGTCTAGTTTCCAAAAATCTATTTTTAAAAAAAAATGGTTAAGTATAACTAGGTTAAAAATATAATATTTAAAGAGGAAACCCTATTTTCATAAAACATAGTAGATAGACGGCCGTTTGGCACACCTTTTTTTGAGTAGAGTTTAATATTAGTTGAAACCCTTTGGGTAAAATTTAGATAAGATATTATAGTTTGTGACTTATATTTTTTCAATGAATACTTTTTTTCAATGAAATTTTCAAGTAAATATATCCTAAACACTAATAAAAAATGAATAGTTGTTCGTGCGGCATGCTTAACTACCTCAAAAAAATGATTTTTGTAATGTATTTAATTAGGCCTATTTTGTGACCATATAGCTTATTTTTCACTTAGATCAACGAAATAAAAATTACATGAACATGTATAGACATGTATGTTTTTGACATTTAGTGGCCTTAAAAGGCATAGTTAGAAATCAACATAGTTTGAAACCTTAAATTAGTCTAAATTATAAAAATCATATTTTTGGAAAGAGGAGTGTGTGATCATCGTGAAGGTATTAAGTTTTTGAGTTTTCACATTAAAATTATTAGTGTATTTGAAAATCAAAATTGAATTTTTTTTTTTTTTTTATCATACCTTTCAAAACTCAGCTAGACATTGATAGTCCAAGATTTTGGCTTAGGAATCCAAGCCATTCCCAACCCAAAAGGCATGGGAATTGAATTAAAATTCAAATACCACCATTGTGTTAATAATGAGATAAAATTATTAATGTGATCTTGTTATTAACTACATTAGAATTATGATCATATTACTTAATAACATGATTGCATTAATAATGTGATCACATTATATATTCTCAACACCCTAAAACCCGAATAAGAGCCATTAGGCCTAGTAATCTTAAGATCAAATATTGGTTGATTAAGATTATTGTTTGGGACCAACATTATTATCAATAATTAATAGCATTGAATTATAATTGGATATGTATTAACCTATGAATAAATTTATTGTTCCTTTGATCCTAGTATGGTGTGCAATCGATCTAATAGATCCCAAATTGAAATATGGTTTTTTATAATATGGTGTGTAATTAGAGACCCAATTGAAATCATATGGACATATTTCCTTGGATAGAGGTTGGTTGGCCCCAATTACGTATCAAACTAAACTAAATACATGGTTTTTTATAATATGGTGTGAAATTAGAGACATAATTGACATCATATGGACATAATTCCTTTCTCAGGGCTCATTTAACCCCAATTGTGTATTATATTGAACTAATTATTCAATTAGTTTAATATGGTGTGCTATCAAAGCCCTAATTTACATTATATCAAAGGAATTCCTTACATGGAGACTGATTACTCTTAATTACATATTATAAAGATGTACATAATTCCTTGCATGGGGTAAAAATGCCTTGATTGATATTAGGTAGAAGAAAATAATTACATAGGACTTGGTTGTCCCCAATTTTGTATAATGTTGAAAAAAATATCAATTAATTTAACATGGTGTAATTAGAGCCCTAAATGATTTTAGATGGAGGTATTTCCTTGCTTGGGGATTGAGTGACCCCAATTACATATCATATTGAACCTAAATAATGAACTGGTTTAATAAGGTGTGTAATCAGTGCTAATGGAACCCAAAAAACATTATATGGACAAAATCACTTTCATGAGGCTCATTTGGCCCCAATTATGTATAAGATAAAACCAAATGCATGATTAGTTGAATATAGTTTACAATCAGGGCCAATAAAGTCATAATTGACATTAAATGTATTTAGTTACTTGCATGAGCCTCAGTTGGCCATAATTGCATATTCAACTAAACTAAATACTTGGTTGATTTAATATATTATGTATTTGGGACCAATAGATCCCCCATTTATAGTAGAAGGATGAACTTTCTTACACAAGGCTTGTTTGGACTAAATTTCATATCATATTAAACCAAATATTCTTTTAGTTGAATTTGGTGCACAATAAGAATCCTAATTGTTATTATATGGGTGTAATTACTTATAGAGGGTTCCATTGGTCCTAATTTCATATCAGATTGAATCAAACACTCAATTATTTGAATAAGGTGTGAAATGAGGGCCTTAATTAAAATCATGTTAACACAATTCCTTGGGCAAGCATTGATTGGCCCCAATTATGTATCATTTGGAACCGAATACTTAATTGGTTCAATATGGTATGAAATTAGGGCCAAGGAAGCCCCAATTTACAAATATATGAATGTAATTCCTTGCATAAAACTCCTTTGGACCGAATTGCATATCAAATTGAAAAAATACTTATTTTTTTAATATGGTGAGAACTTGGATACCCAATTAATATCATATGGATGAAATTCCCTACATTGAGGCTCAGTAGGCCTCTAAAATTAATTTTGCCCCAAATAAAATTATTTATATATACTTAGAATTAGGTTCATAAGGATGAACTTAGTTAAAATTACATCACTCATTACCATAATTAACTTCGTAGGCTCAATATATGATGATGTGGGGGATAATTTATCCCAAATTCACATTCTTTACTCACAAATTTAGGTTTAAGGAGCTCAAATTTTCCCCAGTTGCCATCATGATTGTACCTTATATACCCTAAAATTTATACCCTAAGCCCTAATCCCTAAACTCTAAACCATAAATATAAACTCTTTAAACCTTGAACCAATAATTTTAGTGAAAATTAACATAATTTATAATAAGAATTAATTTTATAGTGATAGAGGTAGAAAACACTAAGAAGGGGGGGGGGGTGAATCAGTGTTTAATAATAGTACAATCCAATTGCCAACTCTTCAAGCTACTTAACCAATCACATCAATATGTAAGATAGATGAATCAAAGAACAAACATGAATGCAACCATTGCACAAAGATTTATGTGGTAAATCCTCATGGGGGAGAAAATCCACTCTCAAGTCTACAAAAAAATGGACTATAGTCTTATAACATGATCAAAAACATGAGGCTTTAGTGAAGCATCCACTTCATAAGTAACACCAAGCCCTAAAGATGACAAGCACCAACTTATGTAAGATGTTGAGAACCAACACAACACCTATCAAATGAAAAATATTTGAACTCTGATTGCTTCTCAATCTAATAGAGAAACCATACAATAAAAATCTTTTCCCATTTTACAACTCCACACAAGTCACCAACATCAAGCTATCTCTTTAACATAAGCAATAATCCCTTCACAAATATTTTGCTCATATACAAATATGCACTCATAAATATAGTAAAAACAATCAATATAATAAAAAAATTATGATAATTATAATTCCATATTCCTCTACTTAATCTCATATAAACATTGTTCACCAAGACTCCCAACAATCTTCACACAAGCTCTTCAAATTTCAACACACATACTTTCTTGTCTAGCTTGATACACTCAAAAAGAGCATAAAAAAGTATTGTATATATACCATACTCAATTATTTTCAGATATTTATCCTTATGATATTTTATAAATAATCACTTATGTCTTCCAAGGTCGGCCATGAACCTCTGTAACAACTTTTTAGTTCATGTAGTGAGCCCATGTCTCATACTCCTTACAAATGTAGCATAGCTTCACTTTTTAAGAATATTTTTGACGAATATGAGATTGGTAAAAAATTAAAAATAAATAAAAATATCTTAAATGATTATTCAACAGTCTTTAACCATCAGGAACTTTTGATCTAACCATCTACCCTATAATCAAACTCAATCACTCAAACTGAGTTCCTTTTGCTAGCAAAACCATCATGGTCAACTATGATTCAACCATTCACTCAAATCCAAGTGACTAGGAAAAATAAAAATTGAATTAATAGAGGTAATAAATCCCATAAATCACCTCCAAGATCTTAGACCCATCCCTACTCACTGATTAGGCCTTCGAATTCCACTTCTCACTTTGACTGGTTTTTCTCACTCATGACACCCTTTCCTTCATATCAACTAGAAAACTTTGAGGACATATAAATTTGACACATAGAAATGAATAATAATAAAAATTTCCATTAATTTTTTAATAAATTTATAATATTTATCACATACTCATTTTTTTCCCTGGTTACTTTTAGAAATCTCTCATAATATCAAAAACATTATTAAGAAGCACTTTACTGTGGGACCCACAAATAATCAAGTTTGACCAAAGACATCATAATAAAAATATATGAGTCATATAAAACCTTAAAAAATAATTATTTCCATCCAACACATTATTAATCATCAAAAATAAATATCTTCAACATCAGGTCTTAAGACTAGGAATTTTGCACATTAAAACCTGCTTACCTTCTTAGCAATCATTCATAAATAATAGGTCCTTGATCCATGAAATAATAATTTTAAAAATTTATTAATAAAATTCCCAAATATATACAAAATTATCATCTCCCAATGAAAATTATACATGATCTTGATAATGTGATAACTTTCCTCTCGAGCTCAAAATGCACCATTCAAGCACCCTTTGAAGCACATGTAGACTTTTCTTAACTTTTTTTCTCCTTATCTAACCTAAAAACTCATAAAAATGATTTAAAAAACATTATTAACCATATAAAATACAAATATAATCTTTACCAACATAAAAACACCCTTTGACCCTTTACAAGGCCCCACAAGCCCACCTAGGCTAACTAGGCCAAGAGCCAAACTATCTTGCATACCACTAGACACATTTTAAAAATCATATATATTAACTCTTATAATATTATACATTTATAATATTTATATTAAAATAAAAATGAGGTCCTTACCATGGCATACAATCCATAGGACTCAAAACCCTATAGGCACCCATGCATGGTCAAACCTACCAGACCTGCATATTTCATGAGAACCTCATGAAACCAATTTGACCTGCATATAAAATTATAAGGTAATGTCTTAAAATACCATACCATTCTATATTAAATCATACATTCATCCAATCAACCTTTATGTAAGCATCTCACTGCACTAAGCACGTTAGACCATCATGTTCCATCTCACTGCACTTGCTAGACCACTTTATCATTGCACATGCCTTATAAACATCAATGAAAAAACTTACCATAAATTTAACAACATAAAAGGCTTAGTTTACCCTAAATACAATGACTTATTCCCCCATTTTACTAATTCACTCAATCTACATGATGACATCCATGGTATAATGATAACCCAAAAACACATTCTATAATCACAAATAGGTCCAAATGATTCGAATTGTCCTCAATTATCTTTGTGATTAACCCTATGTACCCTAAACCATATATACATTAAAACCTAAGCCATAAACCATAAACCCTAAACACTATACCCTAAATTGTAAACCATAAACTTTCCCTATTTACCAATTTCAATTTAGTCTTAGTTAACATCCTTTGTAGTAAGAATTAGGTTTAAACATTACATAGAGTGATTAGACATTAATATACATATACTTAAAGGTAAACCGTAATCTGTAATCCCTAATCCCTAAATCTTAAATTCTAATCCCTATGCCCTAATGCCCACTACGTGACACAAACATACATGCGCTATGATATAATTTATTTTATCACGAGATGTCATAAAATGTACTTTTTAAACCTATGGCCAAAACTTAGCCTTTGTAGTACCAATCTAGTTGTGTATCTAAAGTAAATTAGGGCTATTTCAATCCCCTTCAACCTAATTAACCAGAGAGGGGAATCTAGTTGATTATTTTAATTGAGGAGGCATTTAAGGCCAATTTAAACCCCTTCAGTAATAAGATATGATTTGGGGCAAAATCAAAAGATCAATCTTTTATCATGAATTGATTCAATTAGTCAATTTTACAATTCCCTATGTGATCTAGGAAAAATTGAGTCCCTAAACTAAGTTTATGGCTCAATTTACTATATAACCTACATGCAACATGTACATGGCATAATTGACCCTATTTTTATTAGAAATTCAAACATGAAGGTAATCAATTCATAAATAGGTGAACAATGATCTCAAATATTCTTCAATTACCTTAGTGATTAGACCCTATATCTGATATCTTAAACCCTAAACCCTATACCATTTAACTTTAACCCTAAACCCTATACCTTTTATATTAAACCCTTATCCATAGTCTCTAAACCTTAAACCCTTTAACTTATAGACTCTAAACCCTAAACCAATAAATTTAGCCCCAATTAACATCCTTTATATATAGTAAGAATTAGGTTCATAGGGATGAATTTGGTCAAAATTTCAACACCCATTAGACCATAATTGACTTAATTGGCTCAATATATGATGATGTGGGGGCTAATTGAGCTCAAAATCACATTCTTTACTCATAGATATAGGTTCAAGGATATCAAATTTTCCCCCATTTCCTTCTTGATTGTACCATATATACCTTAAAAGCTATACCCTAATCCCTAACCCTTAATGTTCATAATCCCTAAAATCTAAACCATAAATATAAACACTTTAAACCTTAAACCAATAATTTTAGCCCAAATTAACATCAATTTAGTCTAAAAATTAAGTTCATAGGGCTTAGTTTGGCCTAAAACAAATGACTAATTCCCCTATTTGACTAATTAACTCAATTTGCATGATGACATCTAGGGTATAATGACAACCCAAAAATACATTCTATAGTCACAAACGGGTCCAAGTGATTCAAATTTTCCTAAATTATCTTTGTAATTGACCATGTGTAACATAAACCATATATACATTAAAACCTAAGCCTTAAACCATAAACCCTAAAAATTATACCCTAAATTATAAACTAGAATCTTTCCCTATTTACCAATTGATTTAGTCCCAGTTAACATCCTTTTTAGTAAGAATTAGGTTCACATGGCATAGAGTGATTAGAAAATTTATAAACAGGTCCTTAAACCTAAACCCTATGCCCTAATCGCTAATCTCTAAATCATAAATTGTAATCCATGTGCCCTAATGCCCACTACATGATGCAAACATGCATGCCTTATGATATAACTGATTTTATCATGAGTTATCATAATATGCATTATTTTAACATATGGCCAAAACTTAGCCTTTGGATTACCAATGTAGTTGTGCATCTGAAGTAAATTGGGGCAATTTCGATCCCCTTCAACCTAAGTGCATGACTATAAAATGTGATTTGGGGTTGATTATCTCTAATTTGCCTAATCACCATCATGATTATACCTTATATATCCTAAAAACTATACCCCAAGCACTAATGATTAATGTTCCTAATCCCTAAACTCTAAACCATAAATATAAACTCTTTAAATATTGAACCAATCATTTTAGCCCAAACTAACATCATTTAGACTAAGAATTATCTTTGCGATTGACCCTGTGTACCCTAAACCTAAACCCTAAATTGTAAAGCAAAAAAATTCCCTATTTATAAATCAATTTAGTCCCAATTAATATCCTTTTTAGTAAAAATTAGGTTCACACATGTCATAGAGTGGTTAGACCTTATATACACCATTAAACCCAAACCCTACATGTTCTAATCCATAATCCATAAACCTGAAAAACATAGATTATAATCCCTAATCCCTAAAACATAAATCATAATCCATAATCCTTAAAACCTATGCACTAATGCCTTAATACCTAATACATAATCCCGAATTTATATTAAGTATAATAGGTTCGTGTTATTTAATAATGTGATTGTATTATTTTTAATATAGGCAACACTCAGTTCTCATTGCTAATTACTAACCCAAATATTATATTAAAAATAACATGATCATGTTATTATTAATATAATATTATAAATTTATTTTATGTATCATAATGTTATACAACACATAACATGACAACATTATGTAATAATATAATTGCGTTATATAATGCAGTCACATTATGAATATTTTGAACTAAGCTATATCTCACCTATTGTAGAATAAAGAGAAATGATATGTGTCACCTATTATATAAGGTTTATGGGGTGAGAAAATACCTATATGTGGCATTTTTGTCCTTTTAATCTTCGTATAACTAAAGATATTCAATTATATAGGCCCTTGGCCTATGGAGAAGCCTAACTAGGGTTTCAAGAGTAAAAACACCATAAAAAGAGTTTTAAACCTTAAAAATTAATAAAAATTAATAATATTACATGTTTTTATGTATTTAAAATTAATAAAGTGGTTTTGGTGTGGTTTAAGGTTATATAGTATGGATTTTGTGACTGTGGATTTAAGATAGGGCTAATTAGGCCTAATTAAAGGGTGGTTTACAAAGGAAGTGTGGTATAAGAGTGGAGTTAGGTAATTAAATTTGAAAAAAACATGTAATGAGATAGAGGGTGGATATAAATGGTTTTAAATATCCATAAGAGTTGATATATTTCTCAAACAAAGAGAATTTGCACAAAAAAGGCTACAAGCCTAAGTGTGAGCCCTATATGTGGAATTGAATGTTGAAGTGTGTTTGAGAAATTATAAGAGGTTAATAAAGGTGTTATTTTACCATATAATAACATACATGACATAATATTGAATATTTTAGACCTATATCAAGTTTTGGTACTTGAAACCTAAGAGGATTACCTAGCGAGAAGATAGTGAAAAAGTGAGAGGACATTTGCAAATGGAATGTATGAAATGAGTTATAGAATGAATGTGATAGGTATGTAAGAGGTATAATGACAAAAATAAGTGTCTCCAAAGTTTAAAATAATTTTTTACAAAGATAATAAGGCCATTAAGCCTAAGTGATAAGAGTGTCATTAGTCATTTCCACCACAATGAAATAAAAACTTTAATTTAAAAAAATATGGGAGATCTGAGATTTATAAGTTTTAAAAGAATATTTTTTTATCCTCATTTGTGTAAAATATTAAATACAAGATATCATATATAATATATTGAAATATTAAAAAAAAATTGTAAAATAACACAGAATGAAAAAAACTAAATATAAATTAGATAGATTGCCATGATAGGCATACAATATAGTCACACGTGTGCAATGTCAATAATACATATATTGTCATGATAAGCATACAAAAAATTACATCTACCAACATAGTATCTAATTTTAGGTTAATTTCATATGCACATATACAATGCCAAAAATGCATGAATTTCTATATAGTCATACAAAAAATTACATCTCAAGTGTAAGACATCTTATTCATTAAATAGCCTCCCTCTCTTTGCCTTCCTTGAAGAAGAATCTCCCTGGGATGCCATGTTCGTAGATGATGACCCCTCTAATGCCTTGGATTGATCCAAGGTCTAATTATGGGTCATAAACTCATAATTGGATTGAATTTGAGCTTATTCAAATACAAAAATTATTAAAAAATTAACATAAAGTACATTCAAATAATTATTAAAAAATTAATGTTAAACTAAAATAAAAAATCATTTAAACATGCACTTATTATAAGCTCGCAATCCTTTTCAATCTATTTTTCATTCTCAAATAAGTCAATGATAGGCTCAACTATCTAAATAGGCATCTAAAATATGGGAAGAACATGAGAAGTTTCCCTACTAATCATCTGACTAGGACTTCAAATGTTCTAGGATAAACCTACATATATAATAATTTACATACATTATATTTTCCCCAAGTACATGTACTAAAATTATTAAAACATGTCTATTTTTAAAATTCAAAATTATAAGAACTAAAATATACCTTTGTCAGCACCTATGTAGATGACTTTGTAGTAATAATGCCTATGTTTGTCTCAACTCATAGAGAGGGAGGAGTATCTACTCCAGCCATCAATTATTCATGTAAACAAGGTCTCACTTACTTTTATATAAAGTATCAAATATTATATATGGAAATCATGCATATCATGAAAAAATAATGTAAACTAAGAATTATAGAAGTGTAACTACCATAAAACATGTATATCATGAAAATATATTGTAAACCAAGAATCATGAAAGTACATAATTGTCATACAATGTGCACATCATGAAAAGACAATGTAAACCAAGAATCATGGAAGTGTAAATACCATACAATGTGCAATGGCCAAGAACAATAAGTATTTTACATGTTGGAGGTAATATAATTTTTTTAATACATGTAGGAAGTGTGAGTGTAAGAGTAGGAGGTGTAAATAATAGTATCACTTTGACAAGGCAAAGTTAGGGAGAGAAAAAGAATAAGATACATATCAAGAAATTTGTCCTTACTTGTAAAGCTTCTTTATATAGAGTAAAATACCATTATATATTTACTAGGGAAAGGTTGAGATACACATATATGGACATCATCCTTTTATTATATGCATGATATCAATCATTTGTATCTCTATATATAATACATGGATTGATATCATATTCATTTATAATACATGGATGACAAGTTATTTATGGGAAAGCACCCAACCAATAAAAAGAAGCATGAGCCATGGTGAATCCACCCCTTGATGAAGGTTTGTGTAAATAACATTCTACCAATAGGTCAAGGAAGGGATATCCTTGTCCAATATATCAAGTTTTATCCATATAAATATATATTATCTTGTTTTGCCTCAAGAGAACAAAATTGGTAAATAGTTTCGATGTTGAATTGGAAGAAACTACAAGGTGTAATTGTTGAGGTTAACACATGTTTTAGTATCAATACAAATGGTGGATCTCTCCATAAACTTATCTATTACCTTAAATTCTTCTCTTTTAGTATGATTGGAAGGTGTATCAAATAGATACGAAGAGCATGTCCTTGAATTGGGATTTAGGTGAGGAAGTTTACATAATACAACCAAAAAGATACATGGTCCTAGAGATCAACCATTGGGTTTGTGGGTTTGCCAAGTCATTATAGGAACTTAGTCATTCTCCACAAACCTATTACAACAAAATAGATCAACACCTCTAAGATTATGGAATCAAAAGAAGTATTTATGATCTAAATTTACATGTTAAAAGTGATGATGATAACATAGTGATACTCATTATCTATGTTGATGATATTTCCATCATAGGTAGTGTGGCCACTGCACTTTAACAATTAGAAACTAATTTATGTTCTTATTTTGACATGAGTAATTTAATCCTCTTACATTATTATTTAGGAATAGAGTTTTGGAAATTTTATCATACTATATGTATGATAGATAAAAATATGACAAAGCAATTTTGGAAAAGTTCATGATGACAAAGAATAATCCATCAACTAAAACCATGGATGTTTATTATTCTTTGTCATCATGCCTACCATAACATATATATATATATATATATATATATATATATATATATATATATATATATATATATATATATATATATATATATATATATATATATATATATATATACACACACACACATATACATACATACATATATATATATATATATATATACATACATATATATATATATATACACACATATATATACATATATACATATATATATATATATATACATATATACATATATATATATATATACATATATACATATATATATATATATATACATATATATATACATATATACATATATATATATATACATATATATATATATACATATTATATATATACATATATACATATATATATATATACATACATATATATATATATACATACATACACACATATATATATATATACATACATATATATATATATACATATATATATATATATATACATACATACATACATACATATATATATATATATATACATATATATATATACATACATACATACATATACATACACACACACACACACACACACACACACACACACACACACACACACACACACACACACACACACACACACACACACACACACACACACACACACACACACACACACACACACACACACACACACACACACACACACACACACACACATATGGGAAAGAGAAAACATCCACCTTAGAATAATCCATAAAAATAGTGTATTGACCTTGGGTAACAAAAAGAGAAAACTTACCTTATGGGTAATGGGTATAAGATATGAATAAAATGTTTACATCCTTAATGAGTGACCCTTTAAGAGAATTTTAGGATGTTAATCCCAAGGAAGCATGGTCCAACATAATACCATTCATTACTTTTATGTTTCTGATTTTGTTATTTTTGCATTAATTCTTGAAAAGAGAAGTAAATTAGATGCAAAGATCAAAACATATTTGTTTGTTATGTTATGTCTATTTTTAATGATTCACATTATTTCACTTTTACGTTAAATTCCCTTGTTATTATCACTCATTTTCAAGGGTAAAATGTGGATTTATGTATAACAGTAATGGTGACATAAGTCAATAAATTGAGCTTAGCAACTTCATTTTTAAGATAGTATTACCTAGAAGGACCCTAAGATAAGTGTTCTTCATTTTATAAGTATCCTCATGGCAAGTGAAATACCATTATCTAATATTTAATGAGATTATTCATGGTATTTTACAAAATTAGTTATATAAATAACACTGAGCCCATTCTCATAGCTTGTAACTATTTTGGTTCCTCTATAATGGTTTGTGATACCTCATAACAACTTTCAAGGTTCACGGTACCCACAAGATGATCAAACCATCTCTAAAATTTGTGGATAGTTTTATTTATATAAGAGGAAGATGATTTTGAAGTTTTAAAGTTGATTTGAGTCTATATGGTATGATTTCAAAGTCAGTAACATTTAATTAGGCCTAGGAGACCTAATTAGTCTTGAGGGGTGTTGAGTTAGGTATTCTCCAAAGAGTGTTAAATTTTGAAATTCCATACATGAGATATGTGATATAAATGGGTATATGAATGTGGGTTTGTTTTGGTTGGGAGATTTGTATTTTAATCAAAACAATGAGGTTTGCCTCAAAAAAGGGCTAGTAGAAGGAAGGTGTCAAAGAGGAAAGAAGAGTTAAGTGAAGAGTTGAAGCTCAGGGGTTGTGTGAATGGTTGGATGCATGAAACAAGATGTAATTGAGTAGGTACATTCTCTTATGATTATTGTGTAGGGATAAAATAAAAGTAACATGCAGATCTTTGAAAACACATAAGAAGATTATAAAGAATAGAACAAGGATAAAGAGAGAGAACATGAAAATAGAGAAAAATAAATTTAACTTAAACTTAAAATGCAAATATAAATAAAATAAATGTACATAGATCATCATATTAACTCAAAATTTTACATCTATATAGGTAAACGGTGTCATCCTAATAGAGACATATGCAATAGTGGATGGGCTAGCAGCTGGATCTAAATATGTAAACAACAGTCATGACAAATCAAATGCTATAAATATTGACTATGATGATGAAGGATCCATCACCGACTGCAACATAAATAATTCCATATATTATATTTAATTTATGTGTAAATTAATTGTTAGCTAAATTAAATTTTCAAATATAACTTAAATTTAACTTGACATTTATACAAAATATACCTGCATCTATGTATTGGTTGATGTCTACACACCAAATGTGCATGAAAAAACTCATCACTCATAATAATATTATCTAATCACTTTAAACCACCAATGTCATCATCATCAAAAGGTCTTATGCACATAGATATTCAAGAACTACAAGGGTGGGGTTGAATTTGCATATTAGGTGGTATATTATCACTCTATGAAAACCTACTCATATGGTGAACTATTGTATCAATGAGTGAACTAAGAGCATGGAGAGTGTCAATCTCCATGACCTACTAACTATAGAGGGGATCTCAAGCTTAAGAGGCTTTTGGATATGGAACCATGTAGGGTGATTAGGTATATGACTTGCACCTAATCAATCTTATGTAGAGCCTTTTCCTTGGCCCTAAAACTCACTAAAATAAAAATAATATAACTTAAATTTAGCATGATGTTTATATAAAATATACCTGCATCTATGTAGTGGTTGATGTCTACACACCAAATGTGCATGAAAAAAACTCATCACTCATAATAAAATTATCTAATCACTTTAAACCACCAATGCCATCATCATCAAAAGGTCTTATACACATAGATATTCAAGAACTACAAGGGTGGGGTTGAATTTTCATATTAGGTTGTATATCTATAGTATCAATATATGAAAACCTACTCATATGGTGAACTAGTGTATCAATGAGTGAACTAAGAGCATGGAGAGTGTCAATCTCCATTATCTACTAACTATAGAGGGGATCTCAAGATTAAGAGGCTTTTGGATATGGATCCATGTAGGGTGATTAGGTATATGACTTACACCTAATCAATCTTATGTAGATCCTTTTCCTTGGCCCTAAAACTCACTGAAATCAAAATAATTTGGAATCTTATTGAGGAAAAACTCATAGTAGAGTTTCCTCAAAAAATATAATGGGACCTCATGGTTGTTACATAGTAGATAGCTAAAGACTTTCCACCATCGATCCCAAAAAATGGTTGTGATTAAATTATGTACATAATGATGGATAGGAAAATGTTTAATGGTTATTAGAAATGGGGTCTTGGTGGATGGGTTGATGAAAAGGGCACAAATGAAGGATTTTGAAATTTCTTTATTCTTGACTTGAAGTGTTAACAATTTATTAGCATAATATTCCCTAAAATTATCCCTATATAAGGTCCATCTATTAATTCATTATAGAGTAATTTTTGACCTAATAATGTCTTTGAGGAATTGGATAGCTAGGTGCGATGGGGGTTGGTCAAAGTGGGATCCTTCATTCTACCAATTAACTCTTTAATTTTAAGTTTATTTTCCACAATGTTGTCACTCAAAATGTCTTGACGACTAGGGGATTTTACAAAACTATAGGAGGGTTAGGTGGAGGTATAGGAGGAAGAATAATAGGGTTTTATGGAGGGTTAGGAGGAGGAGAAACAAGAGGGTTCTATGGAGGGTTAGCAGGATGAACTATTAAAAAATAAATTACAATTAAAAACTAGGGTTAAACAATGAAAATAATGAAAAATTGAGGTTAAATAGGGAATATTTATATCACTTACCTCTCTTATGTGGAAATATCATCGATCAATAAGTTTTTGGGATGAATCTGGCAGCTTCTTGGCACTCTCTAGTCTATTCCACACAAAATGTGATCATGAAAGTTGGAGGAGAGCAAGGAAACTTGAATGCAAAATGAGGATTTTGCATTTGGGTTTCACTTTTTATTTATTTTTGATACACAAGTAATGTGATCTCATTATTAAAATGATCATGTTATTGAAAATGATAATAATGCAATCATGTTAATAATATGATCATGTTATTGTTAAATATAACATGATCACATGATATACTAACGTGATTATGTTATGGATCAGTAATCACCAAGCAATAATTCAAATAATGTGATAATGTTAATTAAATAACATGATCACATTATTAATTAACATGATAATTTTACCTAAAATGTCCATATAATTGTCCCCCAGTTCTATGCACTTACCCCTCATTTAAAAATATCCAAAGTGTGCTTAAAATCCATATTGACAAAGAGGAAAAAGTTGGTGCTATAAGGAGGGAACACTTATGTTCTTTCCTAATAAATAAATAACCCATCATTATGGACACATATGAGAGGTTAACAAGGTCTAGGGCCTAAGATAGTCTTTTGGTTTCACCATTGTCACACTCTAGAAGGCCTAAACCTATACCTATCATCCCTCAAGTATATAGAGTCTGAACACCTTCCCATGTAAGGAACATTCCACCTATAAATATTACTATGGATAAATCTTGGTTAGAATCTACTATTATTATTCTTAGGGACCAACATGACTCACCTAAAAATCTAGAAAAGTATATACCTACTTTCTCCCCTTCAAATGGGAGAACAACTAAAGAACATATCAAATATTTCAAGGTTACTTTGAGAGTAATCAACATTATCCATGAGGATGTTTCATACAAGATACTTCCATTTAATTTTCAAGAATATTATTATGATTGGTATCTCTATTTGTAGGAAAAATTTATCACCTCAGGGGATTATTTTTAAGGTACTTTCCTTGCACAATTTGGATAGGTAACTAATATAAGTTTAGTATATCAGCTCCTTACCAACATTAAAAGGGAACCCAATGAATCCATCCAATATTTCAATGCAATAATAAAAAATATGCACACATGATTGAATGTCACCTATAATCCTAATGAGAATCTCATGCTAAAAATATACAATAATAACTTAGATCATATTACTATTATATTCTTGCAAAGAGCTATTACGATCAATATGCTAGCTTTGGAATTCCAAGAAGCCATTAATATTGATAAGCATCTCAATCCATAAATTAGCCTACATAATTTGGGATGTCAAGCATTCAACAAAGAACTTCCATCATTGAACATAATTCCATGTGCAAACTAGAACACTCTCACATTCAATCATAATCAACTATATAATCTATCACCTATGGAATAATAGACAATGAATCAGAACTATGATTTATTAAATAGTCATATACAAAGAAATAATTAGCAATAAAATCAACACCAGGCTCATGCGAACACAGTAGTTTCTTAGGGTTCATTGTTTAACAAAGATGAGTTAGATTTTATACAGAGAATGGTTCAGAATCTAAGAAATGATTTTATAAACATGTAATAAAGGATGGGTAATATAAATACTTAAAATTACAATCATAATTCTACCTTTTCAAGATACAAAAGGCCTTTCAATAGGCCCACTAACAATCTAGACTAGTAATAATATAATGAGCTACCAAAAATCAATATTATGGAAATGACTTTTCCAAATTGGTTTAGTGTCCACAATACATCTCAACATGGAGAGCTAGACTGCATAGAATTCTACACATCTTTCCAAATATTCTAGAGGGAAAATATTAGACAAGATAAAATCATTAATCGCCTAGATTTGCCTCATGAATATGTTCCTTCCATTTCATCTATGGTGTTTGAAACTTTTGAGTCTCCCCTCCCTAATTAAAATTACAACATCCCAGAAGATAATTTTGATGAGGTGAAATCATTCCAATAGTTCAATAAGAGTAACTACAATATGAATAAAAAACATTCATTCACTACTTATAATGCTCCTAATAATATAATCATCCCTTTAAATCCTAAGGATGATAATAAACCTCCTCCCCCTAAATGGAATGATTAACCTTAGTATAAAGAGGAACAAAATAAAGGAGGATATAATATTATTGAGGACATGAAGAAAATTAAGTCCAACATTACTCTCCATGATCTAGCATAGATCAAAGAACAAAAAGGAATCTTATAGAAGTCTATCATAGGTAAATCAGCGATAGAAAGGTCTAAGATAGCTAACATGAATGTCATCTACAAAAGCAAGGTAAAATTTCCTCCTTTCTTGCTAACTATTTGAGTTTTTGGAAAGAATATAATAACTACTTAGTGGATTCATGAGCTTCAATGATAGTAATGCTAAATTATATTTTTCAAAAGCATAGTTTAACACTAAATCCATCCAAGAAGATTGAGTCAGAGCTTGATAAAATAGTAGTGCCCATGTTGGGAGAGATGAACAATGTAAAAATTTAGGTGGAATCAGAACCAATAGTGTAGATGACTATCGACATATTAGTAATAGATATTCCTAAAGTTTATGGGCTATTATTGAGAAAAGATTGGTTAAAATTTTTAAATGAATATATTTTCATAGACTTTTCACATATTTGGTTGCCTTGAAGAGGTGTAGCTAACCAAATCAGAATTGACTAAGGGTCAAGAATGAAACATCCTATTATGGAATATAATAATGCTAATTAAGAGTTTATTTATAAATCTCATAGCTTTGGGATTTATACATTTTCCATAAATCATGAAGCACCAGAAGAAATTTTTGGCCCTTCCTAATTATGGACCCTCCATTTTTATGAATCTAGATCTAAGCAAGGATTAGGTGTGGGTATTGAATTAATCAATCCATGAGGAGAGAAATTATTGGAATCATATAGGCTCTGATTCCCATGCACTAATAAAATAGCATAATACAAAGCCTTAATTCTAAGATTATAGTTCACCCTCAAGCACAATGTCAAGGAATTACTAGTATATGGAGATTTTGAGCTCATAGTAAACCACGTAGGGAAATATATTAGTGTAAATTATCATATTTAAAGAAGTACAAGCATAGATCTTAAGATTTAATAGAATCATTTGAAGCTTTCAACATAGTGTCTATCCCAAGAGAACAAAATGGATCCACCGACTCACTATCCACTTTAGCAACAAATTTGACACCCTTATAGGAGTCAAAAATATAGAAGTTTTTCATTGAATTAGTACCATGTCCATCAGTACTAGACAATGTTGAAAATTTTCAAGTGTTTGATGATCATCAAAAAATTGTCTAATTTTTGACAAATTCAAGATAATTTGAATCTTAGATAATGGATGATGAGGAAATAAACCATAGGATCCATGATGAACTAGATGAAGAAGGCATTATCCAGCTGAAAGAGAATCAACTCCTATTGTGAATTGTCTCCCTATAAAAAACCTTCAACATAAATCCTCAAGCTCAATCATAGAGACAATCAAAGGTAAATGAACTTGAATTTAGCTCATAAAATGTTGGTGATGAAAAGACTACACACTTCATAAATATTAGTTTAATATATACACCTAAAGAAAGAAAAAGAGTCAAGGAATTGATTATTAGGTACAAAGATGTAATTTCATGGACTTATGAGGACTTAAGTGTTTTCAATCCTAGAATCATGACCCATATAATTCCACTCAAGCCTGATCATAAACCATTCAGATAAAGGTAGAGGCTGGTTAATTTGATCTTAGATGCACTAATTTAGAAGGAACTCAAAAAGTTGTTGAGTGTTAGGATTGTATTTCCTATTAGACATTTGACTTGGATAGACAATCTAGTTCCATTAAATAAAAAGAGTTTTGAAATCAAACTTTGTGTCAACTTCATAAATCAAAATAAATATTCTAAGAAGGATAATTACCCTCTACCCTCCCTAGATGAAGTAATACAAATGGTAAGTGGCTTTGAGATGATGTCCTTTTTAGATGAATTTTTGGGTTACAATCAAGTACTAGTCAAATCAAATGATAGGATGAAAATGGAATTTATAATGAAGTGGAGAACATATGCATACAAGCAAATTCCATTTGGATTGATTAATACAAGAGTGAATTTTTAAAGGGTGATGGATCATGCATTCTAATGACTAATAGGTAAGTACAACATTATATATATAGATGATTTCACTATTTTTTTAAAAAATAGAGTTGATCGTATTGACCATATTCAATATATATTTTAGAGATGCATAAATTTTGGGGTATCACTTAACCCCAAGAAAAACATATTTGTCATCACTAAAGGTAAGATGTTAGGCCACATCATCAGCAATGATAGGATCACTATTGACCTAGATATGATTTAAGGGATATCAAAGATAATGTTTCCAAATAGCAAAAAGGAGCTTAAATTATTCTTTAGAAAGATAAATTTTGAAAGAAAATTCATATCCAGGTTCATAGAAATTAGTAGACCCCTGAATGCAATGATCAAATAGAATTCTAAAGTGGAATGGATGAAAATATAATAATTACTTCAAAGACATAAAGATGGATATTTTTCAAGCCCTAATATTGGTAAGCCCTAATTTTACCAAGGCCTCTTAATTATATTCATTTGCCTCAGAGAATACTATTACTGTAATACTCACATAAATAAGGGAAGAAAGTGAACATCTGATTACATTTATGACTACTAATTTGAAAGATGTAGAGCTCAAATATTTATGGATTGACAAGCAAATATTCACTCTCATCAAGGTAATTAAAAATTTCAAATGCTACATTCTATAGAATAAAACCATTGCTATAGTACCTAATCCCACTATCAATCTCACGCTTGGAAATAATGAATTGGGGGATAATAGAGATAAATAGATGGCTAAGTTACATGAGTTTGACATCAAAATCAAATTAGCCAGGATCATTAGATGTCAAGTCATAACTTAAATGATGATGGAACTAGACACACACATCACTACTAAAGAGGTCTATCAGACACAAGTCTCCAAATAAGATTAGTATTTAAGTATTATTAAATTATTGCTTACTCGAACATGCCTCTAAGAACTTAAAAGAGAGCAAAAGAGAGCTTTATAGCTCAAGGCTACTCATTATATGATAATAAAATGAGTCCTCTATAGAAATAGCTATGAAGGCATTTATCTAAGGTATGTGTCAAGATAAGAAGCTCAATAAATCTTAGACAATTTGAATAAAAATATAGGTAGTGGCCATCCATCTAACAATACTACAATGCATAAAATACTCAAAATTGGCTACTATTGACTGACAGTTTTTAAGGATGTTCATTTCCACATAAGGATGTGCCATGAATGCCAAGTGTTGGCCAAAAGAGAGGTGCACACATCCATACCACTATAACCTATAATTGAGGGTAGGTAATTCACTCAATAGGGCCTAGATTTTATTAGAGTGATAAATTTGAATTCCTTAGTTGGACATAAGTTTGTACTTACTACTATAGATTATTGCACTAGATGGACAAAGGTAGTATCCACCAAGAAATATATAGCCCAAGATGTGATAAGTTTTATATAAGAACATGTCATAACTATGTTTAGCACTCCCATCTCTTTTTTTTATGATAATGGGCTAGCATTTTAATCAGTCAACTTCACTGAGTGGGCATGTGATAATCAGATTATAACTATATCATCCTAAAATTATTACCCACAAAGAAATGAACTAGTTGAGTCAACCAATAATAACCTTATAGATGCCATAAAAAATTTAGCTAAAGATAAACCAAGGGAGTAGTAACTCTTATTAAAATGTGCACTCTAGGTAGATAGGATGAGGTGTAAATAGGCCCTCAAAGAATCACCATATCTACTAGTATATGGGAAATAGCCTATGTTCCTAATCATGCTGAAATTGCCAACATATCAATTTATGCAAGAGTACATGGAGCCTAATGACAAAATAGAGTCAAGATTGCTAGATATCATTGAAATGGAAGACTCCATGGATAAATCATTATAGATCTTCAGTAAACATCAGGATGTGGTCAAGGGATGGTTTGATAAAAGAGAAAATTTAAAAGCATTTAGAATCTCTAACTTGGTTCTACTATGGGATAAGACCCGTGAGAAGAACAAAATGCATGATAAATTTACCCTTGGGATAGGACCCTATCAAATATTAGAAATTTTGGGCAATAATGCTTTCCATTTAAAGGATCTTTAAGGTAACTATTTCAAATATCCAATCAATGGATAGTTTTTAAATCATTACTTCATGGTTGCTCCATCTAGAGAGGTCTCTAAGTAACAATAAGAGATTCTGGTAGAGGTAGGAGTAGAGTAGGTTTCCTTTATTAGTTAGTTTCCTACTTTTTGTTGTTTTCTTGAATTAGATTAGTTTGCATTTTATATAGTACATTTTTGCTTTTAGTATTTTATTACTTTCTAGAATAGTTTTCTCTTGATTTTGTGATAGTCAAATTCTAGTCAATCCTAGTATAATAAAACATAGTTTGAGGTGTTTTGAATCCAACCCAAATGAAAGGGGTAATACATACTATATTTTAAGACTTGTAATCTGGTTGATCAATGAGAGAGTTAGTGATGAATGTCTTGAAACCAATGATTTCATCAGGTATGTGAAAGTTTTTCCCATAATTCTATGCAAATTTGGAAAATTTTCCTTATTCTCTTGGATTAAATGCACATAGAACATTAACACTTATTCAAGGTAATAATAATAGGAATGGGAAAGAGTTGACAAGGAAATTTTTATTAAACCTAAATTTTAACTAAGATCAACTCATTCTAGTCACCTTTTCCCCCTTTTTAAAAAAAAGGAGAGCCATGATCTAAAAATATAAAAGAAAATAAAAAAGGATTCAAAGCCAACATGATGAAATAAGATCAATGTATCATGCATCATGAAAACTATGAAGGAAGGAGGAATTGGTGATCAAAGGTATCTCTATTAGGGATATGGACATCTAGCTAGTACTAGAGCAATACCTGAGCTCTACATTTCTACACCTAATGCCCAATCAAAGTGAAACATATAGCTTACCCTTATGTCTTTGCCTACAAAATTGAAATAAGAGATAAATAACACCACTTTTCACACAAAGATTCAAGGTGTAAGTAGAGCTAGTATGTTTCACATAATTATTAAGAATCTATTTCCATTTTTGGTTTAGTCATTTATTTTAGGATAAATTTATGGTTGATATTAGGATTACAAAACCATGGATTCTAGGTTCTTTAAAAACTCTGGAGTATTCACCCCTGTGAGTCACCATTTATTGTATTCAACACACCCCACTTTATATTTTTCTTTTAAAAATGAGGACCCCATTTGTTCTTTTTGAAAATAATGGATATCTTAAAGGGGTACTTGTGAGTTCTAGGGTTATAATACTTATACAAATTCAATGTTTTTATTGTAAAATCATGTCAATATATATGTTTTGTTGTACTTTCTTAGATTAACCCATTAATTAAAAGAATGGAAAGACTAGCTTTACATGATAGGTATGAATATTATTTTAATTAGGATAATTACTTTGTTTAAATGACAGTTTGGAAACATTCTCTTTAGAAACTTTTGCATTGGAAAAAATTGCTTCATAAACTTTCACTTCTAAAACTTTCACTTCAAAAATATTATCTATGAAATTTTTTTCATTGGTAGATTTGTATCAAGAAATTTCATTTATAAAATTTTCATTTTGGGAAGTTTCACTTTGGGATGTTTCAAATTGGAAGATTTATATTGGTAGATTTTGTTGTAGAAGGTTTCTCATCAGTGAATTTCATATCAGAGGCCTTATTTCAAAAAAATTAGTCATTGACAAGTTTGGTCTATGGAAGCTTTACTTTAGCAACTTCATTTTGACAATTTTATGGTGGCAACAATTACTTCGGTAGAATTTTCAAATGGTAGATTTCTTTATAGCCTTAGTCTTTGGGAGATTTTGTATCAATAAATTTCATATTAGAGATTTCATTACGTAAATCTATACTTTAAGATATTTCTATCAGGAAGTTTCATTTTTAAAATATTTTATCGAAAACTTTTTCTTTGGAAACATTCTTCCTAGGAAGATTCTTATCATAGACTTTTATGTCAGATATTTACATGTCAAAGAATTTGTATTAGAAGATTTCATTTTGGATAATTTTAATTATAAGGATTCCTTTTGATAACTTTATTTTGACAAATTTGGTTTCCAAAAATTTGAGAGAAAATCCTTCCAAAATGTATTCTCTACTTCAACATATTTGGGATCGAAAGCAAAGTTTGTGTTTTATTGACTAGGCTATATACTGACACATGGAAAGAGTGGCAGGTTACAACATGTCACCTTGAATGACAATGCATCCTACATGACATGCACACTAAGATAGGGTGGTAAAATTTGAGTTGAATGAAGGTAATAAGATCATAGATGTTAATGAGTAATGGTGCATAAACTAGAAATCAATGGAGGAGATCTATTTACATCAATCCCCAAATTGAGTTCACATTATTCAATTATTATATATTAAGTATACTTTATCTTCAAGCAATACCAAGAGCCCTAACTACTATCACAGTGAATTATAACTTGAGATATTCTGTTAAGTGAAGAAATACAATTATCAAAATCTTACAATATAATATTACTTAATATAATTACCATGGCATCATCATCTAGAATTTATAAAGGACCCCCAACATACTCTAGGCTCTTAATTAAGGACTCTATAGAATACCTTGATACTATGTTTGAGCCTACTATATTTGAGGGTTGTTATTCAAATTATAAAACATTATGGGAAGCAGTCAAGAATGTTGATTTGTTTTCACTTGAAGAAGGTATAGCAACTAAAGATAAGTAGCTAATAAAAAACCTACTCCCATTCAAGTTCCATGCTCTGCACTGTGCCTTTGAAAAACTAAAAGTGATTTTCCATGCATCAATTTTATAAAAGGTTTATTCTTTAAAGGAAGAATCATGGATGGAAGTTATATTCATTATGTAGACAATGACACTTATCACATACATATCTAGAGAATAATTCAATAGGTACTTACACTTACCTATTGTAGATGTTAGTTATGATTTGCATGTTTTAGTCACATAAAACAAAGTCTAATCATCTATAGTGAGCTCTTTCAAAATGGATGGTACATGGGGAGAAGTTCACATTGAAAGAGAATGCCAAGAGTCTAATCCCCATTACTAGTTTTAGAATGGGAACTTAGTGTACCTAGAATGGGTTATCTTTCTATACCTTATGCCTACCTTAGATTTTACCTATGCTTTGGGGGAAATCATTAGCACACACCTCAAATAGTATATTGTTTATAAGGATAAGTGATCACTTATTGGTAGTTTATATATGATGTCCTATCTACTAGACATAGTCATACGCACTATGTACAGGCATAATGGAGTCTTGTGGGAGCCCAACACCAAAGTCATTAAAAATAGGATATGTGATTACTAAAAATTTATGCATATTTATTCATATACAATGAACATAATTAATATTGTTGAGGACCTTTATCCTTAGGTATGGATGGTTATTCAAAATGATCCATTTTCAAGAGTTTTCCCAAGCATAGCTCAGACACTAGCTAATAGCATTGGATACTAATGGCTATATCTAGATTTCATAGTGATCATGGTGGTGGGGCATAAATTAGATCCTCTTTAACTTCCAAAGTTTATTTTAGATAAGGTGGATGAGCAAAAAATTGCTCATCAAATTTGGAACAACATAGATAAATTGACAAAAAATAAAAAGGCCACCTTCCATGGGTCTCATGTAACCATTAGGTGAATGCAATATACTATTCACAAAAAATTTAGAGAGGTTGAAGACACAGAGAAATATTATGCATTACCCATCCTTCCTCACAAAAAATGAGACCCTCATAGTAAGGTCCAAAATAAAATTGACACCCTCAACCTTGAATACAAGCATGATCCAATCGATCATGACTTTCCTTTCCTAAATTCCAAATATGACAATGATGTTAGAGAAAGGGATACACCAATAGGTATAAAATGATGAATTTTTTGGGTAATTCAAGTAGAAACATCCTTGACACTCGATGAAGTAATGATCTAAATTCCACCTCCTGAAGGATGGAGATCCTCAAATTTTTGGAGTGGGAGGCCATCATAATAGCCAGAAGAAGAGGGGATTGATCCTAAATAAGCTCAAATCCATCCTTAAGACCAACAATAGTTGGTAGTTGAGGCACCACTTAGTGGATATGAGAAAGAAGAACAAGAAGAAAAAGAATAAGCTAAAGAAGAGCAACTTCTTACTTGAACACAAGAATAAGCACAAGTGCTCCTAGTTCAACCTCCAATAGTTGAACTGATTAAGGTCATGAAAGAGTTAGCTAAAAATCTAACCATAATTATAGGTAGTGAAAAAATGGAAGAAAAAGTGGAATCACTAATGAAATATGGTGTTATATATGTGAAATCCTTAGATGAAGAGGAAACATTGACTACTTTAGCCTCAATGCTAAGAACTATTCGCTCTTCTCTTTCA
>JARHVA010001606.1:0-105000 GCA_037957365.1 Torreya grandis | reverse complement strand
TTATCTAAGTGTTCCAAAGAAATGGATTTCTAAAATTTTAATAGGTGGTCTCTTCCCAAAATATCCAAACTTGGAAGATAGAAAACTAATTGTTAGGCCAATTTTGAATTTTCAATTAAAATATTTATGCCCATAACCAAAAATGACCAAGGAAAAACTTAGAACATAGACCCAACCATTCAAGGAATTATAAAAGGCAAAGTCTAAAGATGGAATGATATAAACATTTAGTTGAATTTAATATATAAAAAGTCAAGAAAAGATATGGAAATGACTAGGTAGTCTATAAAAACCCCAAGGTTAAATTGCATAAATAATAAACTATAAAGCATTTAGAATAAGTTATAGTAATTAAGACTCCTAGACTTAAGTACATTTAACATTTTAGATTAATATGAAAAGAAATTTGGTTTTGATGGGTCAGATGGCCATCAAATTTAGGCTCATGTGATTTTGATGTGGATGTACATGCATTTTACATCTATAAATTCATGCCACATGGTAACAATTCACTCATTTGGTATGGAAATATTTTGAGACTTGTCAAGATATAACTTATATGGGAGATCTTATCAAAGGCTTGTAACATACAGACCATTTTAAAAAGTGGGAAATAGAATAATTCCATGTGGCATGATCCTAGGCATCCATGATTTCAAAGGGTTGACTAATGTATATAGGAGCCATAATGAAATGGGGAGCCTAGATCAAAACATCTATCAAGGTCCCACTCATCCAAAAATTCTAAGGACCTAGAACAAAATTTGGGAGGGCCTAGGGAAGAAGGGAGCTTATATGTTGACATGTGGATTAATCCTCAACATTTTAAAGATTGAATAAAAATGACCAAGTATGAAGAGGCCAGGGGAAGTGAGCATGCTACAAGTGGCATCTACCCACTTAATTAAAGAAGGTGATCATTGGTCTATGAACCAAAAAGGTGTCAGTTAAACTTTAAATTATGAAATATTATCCAAAAATGACTAAGTAAAGACTTAGAATAAATGGAAAAAATAAACAAGTCTAAGGAATGATAATATTCATTTTTCCTATATTAAAGCTAAAATTGATCCATTTAAATGAAAGTGACTAAGTTTCAAAAGGAATCCATGAAAACTTTGAGTCATTTTACTTTGATAATGAGCATATATGAACCAAATTACTAGAGAAAAGATTATGAAAAACTAAAATCCTTTATATAATGTGCATAAATCCAAGGTGAAATTGCCTCCAAAATGGGCATTTAATATACATTCTATAATATCAATCAAGGAGACCAAGACTTATTATATTTATGAAAAATTCAAATATTAGTAAGCTCCAGCTACAATTTCTTTTAGGCCAATTTCACAAGATAGAAAATTTAAGTCTAGACTTAGATGAAAGATTCAAGCCAATGTATCATCCTCATGTAACTTCTTAAAGACACCCTTTCAAATTAGATCAATAAATAAAAACTTCCATATTCCATCAAATCAAAAGACTAGCCTTCTAGAGCAAAAAACAAAGAGGTTCCATGATTTCAGTGATGAAATTAGTGTTGTTCACTCCAATATTATCCTTACCATGACATGTTCATGAGATTACATATTCCTTGAAAAGGGGAAGGTTTAGAAAACTATAGACATTCCTCCTCCACTTTAGAACTGATATGGGATCAACCCAAGGCACAATTATGGGTATTAGACTTCATAAATAAAGTCTACATGAATAGTGTCCAAGAGATGCACTATTACCACTAGAAGTTTAATATACTATAATTCACATAGTTTAAATATAGTTATGAATACTTTGAGTGTTGGGATTATTCTATATAAAGACCAGGGGAAAGGGGGAATTTTGAATGACTAAGTTAACCCAAAAGAGAGGGAAGGGTAAGGCAGAGAAGTGAAGCCTCCAAGTCTAAAATGAGATTAATTCAATGGTCATTAAACCAAGTGACTCTATGATAGTTATACCAATATATAATTATTTTCGCTAAAGTTCTACCTCTAAGACCATACAATGAGGAGAGTCTGAGGGAATTGAGAGTATGCCTTGAATGTGATTTCCTCCTAAAGATTAGTACTAGAGGTTTATTGTTGAAAAGACATAAATGTCATATAAAAATTTGAATCTAGGCACACAAATTATTAGAAATTACCAGAATAAAAATGAAGTCACATAGAGATTATAATAACTAAGTAAATCATAATCATGACATACATAAAGTGATAAAGTGTTAATCCAATCAACTTAGCACTATTGATAATTTAAACATAAAGATGAAATAAAATTGAGAATAGAGAAGACCCTTTTGTAGAAATATATATTTTATTCATTAAAAGAGTGAAAAAATACTACAATAATTGATCTTGATTGTTATTACAATCTAGAGTGTAGAAGGAAATGCAAGTGAAATCTTGGAAATAATCCAACAACATTTTCAAGTAATTTTGGTTGACCCTAAAATAAAATACAACTCTTATATAGATAAATAATTATTTTTTCCTTGGCCTCTTATTTTGATATACATTAGAGGTAGATTCCTTCATGGTTTATTCTGAAGATAACTTTATTCATCATATAATGTGTGGATTTCAACCATAGGAATCTTCTCTGAGTATGGTTGAGTCATGGGGGTGCATTTACATAAATTATAAAGTGCATAACTAGGGTGTACCACTATGAGTGTTGTACCCTTTATTGGTCCACCTAGTGTATCATTACTCTTGGGTATATCTCTATGATTAGTTTGGTGAGGCCTTGTACCCTAACTAGCTTGGTTGGCTTGATTTCTAAGTCATAATCTTGTAATTTAGTTATGCATCAGCCTCTCCTATTATTTAGTTCATTATATTCTAACATTTACTTTATAGTCAGGTCTAAGACAATGGTATGCACTTTATTTTAGAGGATATAATTCCTAAATTTATTAACTAACTTGACCATGACATAGGCTTGATTTTATAGCCTAGAAGACTAGAGTTTGACATCTTTAAGATTAGTTCTCAAAAAAGTCACTGGGAGTTCTTCTCTTTCTAACCTCTAGGTTAGGTAGGTAGTAATGGTGTGCCATGAAGAGAAAGGGTAAACATAGAATTCCCTTGTATATCCGAGGATGATAAGGATCATGGCTTGTATGATAGCATCTTTGATATCCTGGAAAGATTTCTTCAAATCCACTTGCCACTCCAATCTAGCATCCTATTTGAACATTGCATTTAAGGGCTTCACTTTTTCATAAAATACATAAATAAACTTATGTAAAAATTTTATTTTACCAAATAAATATTTTATTTATTTCTTGATGTTAGGTAAAGGTAGTTTACAAATTATATCCACCCTTTTGGGGTTAATATAAATACCTTCCTTTATCATAATATGATTGATAAGATTACCTTCTGTGACATCGAACATGCTATTATTTAGGTTTAAGGAGATGCCATACCTTTTAGATCTCTCAAATACTATCTTTATGTGGTACACATGATCTGACCAGTATTTAGAGAACATGGTTAGGTCATCTAGATATATTATTAAGTACTTACCTATCAGGCCCTCAAAGGCAAAGTTTGTTTCCCTTTAAAAATTTGCACTAATAATGATTAGCCCATAAGGCATCCATTTGTAAGAGAATGTGCCCCACTTAGTGGTGAAAGTGGTCTTATTTCTATCTCCTAGATTGACTAAGACCTAATTATAGCTTGAGAATCCATCCAAGAAAGACATCATATGGGACCCAATGACCATCTATATTACCTTTCCTAATAAGGGTAATGGGTAATTTTATTTATCTAATTCTTAATTCAAAGTATGAAAGTCCACATAAAGGTGTATCTCACCATTCTTCTTCCACACTAGGACCAAGTTAGCCACCTAGGTGAAGTGGTGGATTGGGAAAATTATCATTGTAGAGAGTAATTTATGAAACTCCTTATGAATTAAGGGATATAATATTGGGTTAACTATCCTTTGCCTTTGTCTGAAAGGTTTTTGTTCAAGTTTTAAGGGGATGGTGCAAGTAATTAATCTTGATTTGAAGATCTTAAGGTCTCCATAGGATTAGGAAATTGCATCCTTGTACCTTAGTAATAATCTCCATAATTGTTCCAGTTCATGGTCCATCCAATCCAAACCCATGTTATCTATCTGGGGGTTATCTAAAGGGCCAAGATTAATGAGTTGGCACTTTTAGTATTTGAACTTAGAAATTTTATCCTAGAAAGTTGGGTCTAATGCATCAAATTCTCTTTCAAGTGAATTCATCCCCTTAGTAATTTGGTTCTCATGAATTTTTAGTATCCCATCCTTATCCAATTTAGTCTCATGGTTTTCTATGCCATTTTCATCTATGATTTGGGCCTAGAATATCCCCTCATTCTTGAGGAACTAGATGATTTATTGGTCATCTTAAAAGACCTAGAAGTTAGTCACATTGTTCTTGATAGAAGGATAAGGGATGAGTTCCAAAAAGAAGTCTTGTATCTTAGTGTCATCTAGAGGGCTTAAGTTCACCATAACTAAAGCTAGCAATTATACTAATTGGTTTTATTCTTGGGGATAGGGATGATATTCAAATAATTAAACATTTCAATCAAGTCATGAGCTCTATGTTTATACCTTATAAGGTATGATAGTTTATAATGAAACTTAGTTTTGATTTGGTTTACTATCATTTTAGAGTCATTGAATAATCTTGGTTCATTTGCCTCATGTCTCAATGCAAATTATAATCCTAGGATTAAAGCTTCATATTCTACCAAGTTATTCATATAAGGAAACTATAGCCTATATGATTCTATATGTTTCCTCCCTAAGGGATCTATAATCAAAACACCAACTACACTACCTTTTTTAGAGCAAGCTCCATCTACATAAAGTGACCATAGGCTAACATACCTAGGTTGTGACTAGTTTGGGTTTTTTGAGGTTTGGTGATTAGTATGTAGATGCCTAGATCCAAGGAAAATAATTTTATATTCTTATTAATAGTAATATATTTTGTGATCATGTGTTTCATATGTGGTTCTCTTTCCACTCATATTTTTTTGGCTAATCCTCTCCAAAGCAACCACATATGTGAGAAATTTGTGGCCATATACCCATTCAAGGATTCAGACCAATCTCTATTGAGGAACATACCATAGGATTTTGGGATGTTAACCACTTGATTGTATATAAAGTGTTGAATACTAGGTTCATATTTCAATTAGATGTGGATGTTAAAACTATCTTATTACTTTCACCTTTGATTTATCTAACTAGACCATTACTTTATCTAATTTTATGGGGGTTAGATTGAGTTTCTTACATACATCTATTGGTATCACATTAGTTGAGGCCCTACAATCGACTAAGCAGTTATGTAGATTCTTTCCAAATAACTAGATGGTCAAAATAAATGGGGGAATCTCCATCTTATTCTTGTGGATAAGCACATTGGTGTGTGTTAGTATTAGTTTTGGTTTAGCCTATGGGGTTGGATTTTGAGACAAATATTTTAATAAAAGGTACCACTAATCTATAATTTAGGTAAGCTCATGAAGGGTAATGTTAGCCTTGATTTTCTTCATATATTCAACTACATTGTAACCCCCTTTAATTTGGACTGGTGGGGTTTCCACAGGCATCTTAGGCTCTTGAGGTCTTGGAGGTGAAGGATCATTCCTTGTGTTTTGGTTTGGTGGGGTTTCTCCATTATTTGGGGGGTTAAGGTAGTAAAGGGTTATTGTTTCTACCTACTCCTAATGGTGTAATTACTCCTTTGAAACTGCTTAAACACTTGCACCTCACTAATACATTCCTCCATCTTGTTTTCTTCTTATTTATGGAAATCTAATGTTTCCAATACCATAGTGGAACTAAAGGATTTACTTGAGTTGGATGATTTTATATGATTAGGAACTACCTCATATTCTTCCATTTATTTTTGGAATATATCGAAAGTAGAACCAAATTCCATGTAGTCTAGCTCTCCATGTGTTGTTATGTTGTGCACTTAAGACCTGTTGGGTAAGGCTATCTTAAATATACCAATATTAGGGAGTGTATTAGGTAAAGGCTCTGAGGGATTGTGAGGGTGGTTGTAACTCATTTTTGTCCTTTAATACATGAAGTTCTTGTTAGAGATTTTTTCATTAGAGTTATTCATCTATCTTTTTAGCCTTAAAAAGTCATTATTGAGATTTTGTACCATTCACTAAATGGAATCTATCTTAGTTTTAGTGGACTCTCGAAGTGTGGTCTAGGTGTTATTAGCTATGGCTAATGTCACTTAATGTTGAGTCTTGATGATCAGATCTACACCTCTTAGATTTAGGAAACATATTAGTTAGTCTGAAGTAGGATGACCCAGTGGGAGCTATTGCATTATAGGGAGAAATTATGGCTAATGTGGCTCAATTTCAATGCACACTAAGTAATAGGTTCAATGCACACATTTTTGGTAACATGCTATGGATAGGGTTCATGGCATAGCCATGAGGATTTCATTGCCTATCCACTTTGATGGCCCCTGCATATGCTAAGGATAGGTATTTTATAGATGTGTCTCTTATCAAAAACATATCCATCTAAGGTTCTATGGAATTATTGTACATTTCAACTACTAGATAAGGATTAAGGTTGGAAATAGAGGTTACCTAGATATATATCTTAAGGAATCTAGCATTGAATTTTTTAATGGGTTCATTGTGTTCCCTCTTGATATAAGTGAATTGATGGTATAAGACATTAGGGTATATTACTTGGAAAAATAAGGCAAGGAAAGTATAACTAAAGTGGTAAAAACTTTGTGTAGATTATTTAGGAATGTTTAGGAACAAATCCTAGGTAAAGTCTATTAGAGTAAAATGGAACACCATGTATCCCACATCCTCATGTTCTACATTCAAGAGTCTCAGGATGGTCTTATAGGAGGTTATGCATTCCTTTATAGTTTGGCCTATACCAGTGTTGAAATGGGAAAAATACTTATTAGGGTTCTAGGGTGAATCATGGATGACTCCCATGATGTTAATGGTTGATCTAGCTAACTAGGCCATCTTGGGTCATGCATTTGGAATAGGTTGTGAAGTGGAGTTGATAGGAATCACTATAGGTTTAGGTTGATTGGACTTGGGTTTTATATGGAAAAGTAGGGTAGAAATAAATAGTCTACCTCATTAGGAATTAACCCTAGTAATAGGTGAACTAGTCTTTAGAATGCTACATAATTAAATGATAGTACATTATTACTAGAAAACCTAACTTAACATATTCATAAAATGAGATAAAATTAAAAACATGAATGAATAATTGTCCCTTCTTATAGTTCTAACTATTTTTTTCTCTAATCTACTCTTTACCACAAGATGCACATGAGATTGGGCATTCCTTAAAAATAATAAGGTGGGGACAATTGTGAACTTTCATCCTCAATTTTGGGATTGATTTGAGATCAACCCAAGGCACAATTGTGGGTATGGGACTTCAAGAATAGAGTATGTGAAAATAGTCTCCAAGATATTCACTATTACCACTAAAATTACAATATCTTATACTTTAGGTTAAATACAATTATGAATACTTTGAGTGTTGGGCTTGTTCTTTATAAATATGAAGGGAAAGAGGGATTTTACAACCACTAAATAAACACAATAGAGGGAAGGGTAAGGTAGAGAAGGGAAGCCTCTGAGTCTAAAATGATATCAATGTAATGGTCATTGAACCAAATGACTCTACCATATTTATACCACTATAGACTGAGTTTCACTAATGTTCTACCTCTAAGAGCATATAATAGGGAGAGTCTGAGGGTATTGAGAGTCTGCCTTCAATATGAATTCCTACTAAAGATTAGTATTAGAGGTTTATTATCAAAAACACATAAATTCCATATGAAAATTTGTATCTAAACATAAAAATTATCTACACTTACAAAAATATAAATAAAAGAACTCACCTAGAGAATATAATATTTAAGCACATCATAATCATGACATATATAAAGTGATAAAGTGTTAATCCAATTAACCTAATATTATTGATCATTTAAACATAAATATGAATTAAAAATGAATACAAAAAGACCCTTTTATATAAATAGAGATTATATTAATTAAAAGAGTGATAAATTCTATAATAATCAATCTAAGCTACTATTATAGTCTATAGTGAGAAGGAAATGCAGGTAAAACCTTGGAAATAATCCAATTTTTTTTTTGAGAAATCTTGGTCAACCCTAAAATACAATACAACTCTTATATAAATAGATAAGGATTAGGGATCACCTTCAAAAATAATGAGGATCCCATCCTAGGCAATGATGGCCACTCATTTCATTTATAACTATATTTCAAAATTTGAACAAAAATAAAATCTAATAAACCCACAACAAATTTGTAGGAGATAACTAGTAAACATGTGGAGGTGGCTAAGAGGGGATGTCTCCCAACTACTTCAACTGGGTTATCTTTATTTCTAATTTGGCTAACATGAAGTCAAACTCATTACCTAGCTTGCCTAAGTTCATTGAAGTCTCCTTGAATATCACCTTTGGTTGAGAAACTAGTCTCTATGAGATTTAGAAAATTGCCTCCATTGAGGCCTAAACTCAAGAAACATGATTGATGTTCATAGTGGACTGAGTCGACAAGGCCAAGACCACCTAGTCTCCTTCCAAATTTTCCTTAGACACTTTATCCCTCATAACTTGGTCTAATTAACTAAGGTGTACTCTGAATTCCCCTTGGTCAAGTAAAGTGCCATTTAGGTGAAATAGCATGGAGATATTGACCTCCTTAAAGTAGGTCAATATCTTCTTCTCACACTCTTCCAAGGGTTCCATTATAGTGTGATACAAGGATAACCACACCTAAATCACTACTCTCATGCTCCTAACATAATTTTTGTACAACCCCAAATCTAAGGTTGGCATCAATATGATCTCTGAGAACATCCCCTTGTTGACCACTACTTGTAGCTTCCAATATTTCCCATTGATTTTCGTGATCCTCCCCATGTATGCCTACATCTATTGTATAATTATTTTGGTCTCAACTTGAGTTGATATTAATTTTCCAAGGATTGAGAAAAGTAGTAGGAGGGAATCATTGACCTTCCTAATTAGTTCAACTGGGAACATACTCTTCACTTGGGCTTTGAGAGTCTTGACTTGGCTCTACATGTCCTTGAGGAGATTCTCATACATGTCATATGTAGTCGAGAGGATAGAAAATGGGTCCTTAACCATATTTTATTCTCTAAAAGTAGTCCTCACCTTGGTTATGGAAACTAAATCCTGATGAGTCTGCCATATCACTAGGCTTCCCTCTTAGATGAATCTCTAAGTAAGAATCCTATTCATTCTCTCTAAGGCTCTTCAAAAACTCCAATGTATGTATGTGTCACCTTAGACATTTTTTTGTGGTGCATGTGACCCTATTACCATCCTTATAGTTATTGGGGGTGTAGGAGGTGTGGGTGAGATAGTGGTGAAGGGCAGAGGATGAGGTGGATGGGAGATGGAGGAAGTGGAAGGAGTGAAAGAGTAAAGGAGTAAAGGTAGAGGGGGTGTGGGGATGAAAGGAAGGATAAATAAAGGGGAGACCCATGGAAACATTTAAGATTGCCATTACTATTAGGTGAGGTTCACCTGAGGTGGGATTTCCCCTAGGAATAGATCATGAATAAATAGGGATGAGATAGTCTATTTAAAGGCAAAGTCGATAGGGCCTTATGAAGTGAGAGGGGGGGCAAAGAACCAATATTTGGGATAATTCCACTAGGGTGGACAGAGTCACTGAGACCTATAAAGGAGGTGGAGATATAACTAAATGCCTTTAGGATGGAAGCAAAGGATGGGTCTCTTTTTATTTCTTCTTTAGCCTCTTTCTCAGGTTAGATTTGGGTACTACTATGGATAGTCCAACCATGATGGCAAGGGATGTAAGGTCTACTGGTGGAGGACTTAGAGAAATGAAGGGGAATGTCATAATAACTAGAGTGGGGACTAGTAGGGTCCCTTTTAGAGGTGATAGGAACCTAAAGGCTATAATGACACCTACTATTAAGGGAAAGCACAAGGGAGGCACCAGGAAGACTCTAATCTATGAGATGATTAGAGGAAAATGGAATGGGGAAGTGAAGATACTAGGAAGGACTGAGGCCAAGGGTACTTGGGAAAAAGATGGAGGGGGAAAATGGGAAATAGAGGGGGAGATGGAGGCTAACTAATGGGAACTATAATAGGGAGTTGGAATGCGATGGGAGAAATGAGTGGGAGGGAAATAGGAAGAGATGTAAGATTGAGTGGGGGAACCTAGATAGGTTCTTACTAAGTACATTATTCAGGTCTCACTCTCAAGCTACTAACCATATCAAATATCAAAGTCTATGACACTAATGGTTGGGTGGGATACCCTTGGGCTACTTAGCATTATGTATTTTGAGTTTAACTCTATCAAGGACTAATTACTGGTGTTACCAAAGGAGGTAGAGGTAGAGATCAAAGAATAACTAGAGGAGGTGGAGGTGGAGTTATAGTTTGAGGATCTGGGACCACTAGTAGAAATTTATCAAGTGTTAGGGATATATCTTGATGAGGAAAAAAGTGGTGATATGCCCTAAAAAGTTATTTGGGATATGGCCAAAGCTATTGGAGTTGGGTCTTTCATAGAGAAAGAAGGATTTGAAAGAATTATTGAGGGGCATACATGAGTCTTATTCCCTTTCTTATTCATATTAAATGTTTTCTAGGATAACACCTTATATTTATTGGAGGCATTCAAATAGATCTCATCATCATCTTGAGCTTGATGGATGTAGTTGATGTTGAGCTAGCCCTTATAGAGATGGCAAGCTCTCAAAGGCTATAGTGACACCTCTTATTGAGGGCATGCCCAAGGAGGCACTAGGAAGACTCTAGGATGTGAGATGGGTAGAGTGAAAGGGAGTGGGGAAGTGAAGATGTTGGGAAGGACTGAAGCCAAAGGTACTTGGGAAAAAGATGGAGGGGAAACAATGGTAAATAGAGGGGGAGATGGAGATGAACTAGTGGGCACCAAAATAAGGAAATGAAATGTGGTAGGAGGAATAGGTGGAAGGTAAATAGGAGGAGATAAAGGAATAAGTGGGGGAACTTAGATAGGTGCCTATTGAGTGCCTCATTTAAGGCTCACTCTTGAACTACTAGCCATATAAAATCTTAGAGAATATGACACTGAAGGTTTGGTAGGTTATACTTCAACTACCTAGCATCATGTAGTTTAAGTTTAGATCTATCAAGGCTTTATTACTGGTGATACCATAGGAGGAAGAAGTAGAGATAAAGTAACAACTAGAGGAGGTGGAGGTGAAGTTATAGATTAAGGATTTGGGACCACCAACATAAGTAGATCAAGATCTAGGGTTGGATCTTGATGAGGAGAAATTGGAAAGATGTCATGAAATATTATTTAAGAGATGGTTAGATATATTTTTTTTGAGTCCTCCATAGACCAAGAAGGAGTTATAGGAGTTTATAAGGGGCCTACATGATCCTTCTTCCCTTTATTCATCCTCTTAGTTTCTATCTAGGATAACACCTTCTGATTATCAGGGCATTTAGATATATCTCATCATCATCCTTGGATTGATGGTTGTAGTTGATGTTAAGTCAAGTTAAATATTGAATTAAATGGGACCTAATCAACCCTTTAGGGTCCCACTACCTAATCTTGCATTTTTTAGGGGTGAAAGAGTCTCACTTAGTTTCCATCTTTTGTATTAAATGGAAGTTACTATAGATGTGGCACCATATGGTGATTTGGAGTGGAGTGCTTGAATTTTATTGATGCTATACGTAGAACTTGAATATGCCATTCACCAATTGATAGTGATATTTTATTTTGTAAAGTAGTAAGGCATATAATATGGCAAGACTAGGGGTTCTTGGAAGAATCCCATGAATTAGATCACTGTATCATCTTTATACAACTAATAGTCCCCAATGGATATGATAGCATCATGGATTATCTTGAGAGTTGGGACATTGGATCTTCATTGACCACCTAATACACCATCAAGTATAAATGGTCATAGATGTCCCTAATATGATATTGGAAATGGTATCCATATAACTTTTAGAAGATCATGTGGATAGTTAGGCCATTAGAAACCCACATAAGAAAGTATGATGACTTAAAAGAGAGAATCCCATAGATGGAATCAAGTAATTATATTATCATGTATAATTTTCCCCATTTTTGATTATCTACAAGGGCATGTACCAGATTAATGTTGATCAAGCCTCCAATGTTTGGGATGTCAGGGTGAGTTAGGATTATGTGTAGAAGGGGAACCCATAACTCATTGACATACTAGAAATAAGAGTCCCCAAATAACCAATTAAATAGGATCATGCCTACATGGACCTCCTCTCATAAAGTGCAAACTATATAGGCATTGATATTTTCTTTGTTAACCCACTTGGAGTCAAGGTTATAAGTCTAGTCATGGAGGATGTAATAAATATGGTGATCATTCATCCAAAATAAAACTACCATTGCATCATATGAGAGAAAAAAATTAGGGAGGGAATAGAAGGCCTTAAGTTCATTCCCAAATATATCATCAGTATAGTGATGAGATGTGGGTGAACACACCCAATCATTATCAGTGTCCTATATTCAAATAGTCTTATGGAGGATACCACCTAGTAGGTTAGTGCAGGGAAACACCTTTGGTTTGGCCATGGATTTATGAATCCCACACATTTTATAATATTTAAGGGCATCCTTGTACTTAACCAAATAGTCATTGGCATCTACAAAATACTTGGGGAGCTACACAATTGCTTTGAATATGTGATGGAAGTGTTTATACCTAATTAAAATAGTAGGTAAAGTGGTGTCCTAGTACTTAGGATCAACCTTGAGGTTTGAGGATGTAGTGTTTATTGGAGTAGGACAAAGGGGAAATTAGAAAGATTTTGGCATTAGAGGCATGATATATAAGGGTTCGGTGTAACTCTTAAAGTAAGGAGTTTGAAATTTATTATAAGGCAATAATGGAAACTATTAATAGTCTTCCTTTGGTATTTATAAGTGTATGCACACATCTCCATGAATTAATGGCATTTGGTGACTAACTTGATATGAATTTTAAATTAAGTTGGTGGCTATTTTTTACCCCTTTATTTCTAAATCAAAAATTGAATTTGGAGCCCATGATCCTCCATCACTAGGTAGATATAGTAATGGTGTTGAGGTGCTTTCAAAACTATAAACTTGGGTCCAACTTCCCATTTTGTTAATTCCTAGTGTGTGGTAGTCACATAATCACATATCTAAGAGGACCCTCACCTAAATATTACTTTTTAACATGTGTCATCCATGTGTTGGTCCTCTTATTAATGGTCATCACCTAGGCATGGTTATATACTCCATGTCATTCCCATAGACTAGATGATGTGTCACATGGGGACATGTGACACACCTTAATTAGCCTTTTATAACCACTTGTACTTCATTTTGAGTTTCTTAGGTCATAAGTAAAAACTAGTTCATATTTACAATAGATGACATGGAAGCTTCCCATATAGCTGGGTTCTCTCAAGATCTAACATCTCTAACTTGTTTGAGGGACTGTATGCACTAACTCTAAATGATGTGGTAACTTCTCATTGGTTTGGGATCTCTAAAAGGTATGGGGTACTAGCCTTTTTAAATCTAAATGATGTCGTAATTTCTCATTGGGTCAGGCTTTCCCAAGATCTGACATCTCTGATAGGTCTAGGGGACTAGTTGTTCTGAATCCAAATGATGTCAAATATTCCTATTGGGTTGGGAGCTCCCATTCTCTAACATATATAATAGGTCTAAGGGTCTAGCTTTTCTAAATCCAAATGACATGCCAATTTCCCTTTGGGCTAGACTCTCCCAGGCTCTGACATCTTTTATAGGTCTAGGGGACTAGCTATTCAGACTCTTAATGATATTGAAACTTCTCATTAGATTAGGATCTCTTAAGATCTGACATATTTGATAGGTCTATGGGACTAGGTGCTCTGATTCAAATGACATGGTAGTTTCTCATTGGGTTAGGCTCTTGTAGGCTCTAACATCTCTTATATGTCTAGGGGATTGGCCTTTCTAACTATAAATGATGTGGTGATTTATAATTGGGCTGATATCTCCTAATATATGACATCTCTAAAAATTCTAAGGGATTGGCCACTTTGACTCCAAATTATGTGATAACTTTCCATTGGGATGGGCTCTCTTAGGATTTACAAAATGACGAAGTAATAAAGATAACAAGAAAATGATTCATTAAAGATTACCTATTAGACATGGAAGATTCGATGTACCATAGAGAATAATGATTTTTTTACTTTGGGAAATGAACTAGACTCTAATAATATCTCTTGTGAAAATCAACTTGCAACATTAGTGCCATGATATGCTAAAAGAGAAAAAAAACTACTTAATTATTTTCAAAAAATTAAAAGAGGTTTGTTACTACCTAAAGAAAATCAAGGCAATGTATATTCTAAAATTTTGAGTAGGCTACATCGATGAGAACAAAATGAAGAATTCCAAAGATATGGTTCAATAAAATTTTAGAGGGGTCCCCCATTTTAGAGAAAAGGGGTTGTGTTGGCTACAACATATGGTGAGTTCTATATGGAAAGTGGTGAGAAGAACTTAGAACTTGACTAGTCTATTTTTATTTTCATTTTCATCAAAAATATTGTATGAGGGGTTTTTATTTTCCATTGAAAAGATGAGGAACCAAAGTGTCACAATAGTAAGCAACATATTGAGCTTCCATTAGTATATGGCCACCAGTGTGTGTGAGAAGTGATTTTCTTTTTTGTTTATTATTATATTACCTTTGAGTAATCAAGGATGGACTAGTTATCAGAATTACTCCAAGACATTATTATATTGATGGATTAGAGATATGGCTAGGGCATTAATCTACTTCTAGATAAGTGTTCATATCCTAGACAAATATTCCTTTGGTCCTGTTCATGGCCTTAATCCACTATTAGCTAGGTTAGAAAGTTTTTGATGGAGATTTCCTATATATCCCTTTCGAGGTAGACTCATAATTTAGATTTTGCATGTTTTCTTTATTCTTTTCCATTTATCAAGAAGAGATCACTATTTATTAGTCTTAACCATTGAGTGTTTGGGACCAAGCCAAGGGTAAATAGATAGGGGTAGGTTTTGAATAGCTAGCCAATCCTTAATCAACTTGAATAATCTAATATATTATATATCTATTCTTTTAAGTGTATCTTGGTGTCCATCCTAGGTGTAGGTTGCTCTAAAATCCACTTTTTTAATCTTAGAATCAGTGTCCTCTCAGATATGGGATGTTAGGAGTCCCATTTTATAGTCCCAGAATCACTCGGATCAAATATTTCAACCTAGGCTTTCCTATTTATTAGCAATCCTTTTGTGCTTTATCCACTACCTAAAGTAGTTACTGACAAAGGTTGGGTGTCAAAGGGACAATGTAGATTAAATAAGGGGTCAAAGGGGAAAAATAAAACACAAATAAAATCACACAATATAAATAAACCCATGACAAAATCAAACACATAACTAAAGAAAATCTATCTAATTTAGACATTACCACCTCCTACTCAAATTAATTAGAAATTAATTTGGAGGGGATAGCTGATAAATAGTACTTCAAGAATTGCCCATTTATTGGAAGTGGTAAGTCATTTCCCTCAAGATTCCTGAGAAAAAAAGTGTTTTGGCCCATTTTTTTGGCTATTTGGTATGGGTCAATCTAGAGGGGATTGAATCTTGAATGTTAGACTTTATTCTCATGGGCCTTATCCCACATGAAGACTAGGTCCAATATTTTGAAGGTCTTGACCTTTTCCCTCTTGTCAAACCACCTCTTTATTATGTTTTGATTCTTTATAAATATCAACGAAGCTTTATCCTAGGATTCTTCTAACTAAATTAAGCCCAAGAGTCTAGAAATCATTTTATCATTTAGTTCCATGAATTGATACATGAGCTTATAAGTAAGTATTTTAAGAGTGACCATCATGATTGTCTCCAATCCATGGATGATTAGGAAAGGAGAGATTATGAGGGCTTATTTATACCTAGTATAGTCTACATATAAGGTAAATTGTATCAATGAGTGCCATTCCTAGGGATTTTATCTAGTTAATTTCTTGATGGCATTGATCAAGTTTTTATTGGTGGATTCTGTGAATCCATTCATTTGAAATTAGTGATTGGAGGAGAACTTGAGTGTGATTCTATTATCATAGGCACACTCTATGAATTACATATATTGAAAGGTAGGGATATTATCAAATCTTAAAGAAATGGGGACCCTAAAATGGGTAACTATGGTAGTATCCAAGAACTTGATGACTTCAATAATGGTGCTCCCTTTGGTCACAAATGTTTAGACCATCTGGTGTAGTAATTTATGCTTATGAGGATGAATTTATGATCAATTGATGAATTGGGGTTAATCACTCCCATGAAATCTATCCCCCATTATATGAATGACATAGAATCTAAAAATATTGTAGTGATATTATGGTGTGCATTCCCATTTTAGTAAAGGTTTGTCATTAGTGATAGAAATGAACATAAGCGTGAACAACTCTGAATAACATGGGCCAATAGTAACCTACCTAGATAAATTTGTGAGCCATCACATTTACTATAGGATGGTTGGTTCCTAATTTTTTATGGAAAATTACCATTATATCCCTGGAATCTTCTTCTGATACACACTAAAGTTAGATTCCTTCATGGTTTATTCTAAAGAGAACTTCTTTATTCAACATATAATGTGTGCATTTAAACCATAGGGATCTTATTTGTGTGTGGTTGAGTCCTAGGGGTATGTTTCCATAAAGTAAAGAGTGCATAATTAGGGTTTACCAATATGAGTGTTGTACCCTTTACTGGTCCACCTGGTGTATCATGATTATTGGGTCTATCTATATGATTAATTGGGTAAGTCCTTATCCCCTAACCAACTTGGTTAACTAGATTTCTAAGTCATAATATTATAATTTATTCATGCATTAGCCTCTCTTCTCACTTAGTTTAATCTATCCTAGCATTTAATTTATAGATAGATCCAAGACAATCACATGAACTTTATTTTGAAGGATATAATGCCTAAATTTCTTAATTGACATGACTAGGGCATAGGCTTTCTTTTTTAGGGTAGAATACAAGAGTTTGGCATCTTTAATATTAGTTCTCATAAAATACACCAAGATTTTTTGTCCTTCTAATGTATAGGTTAAGTAGGCAATAATGGTGTGCTCTAAAGCAAAAGGGTAAACATAAAATTCCTACATATAGTCTAAGATGATAATGACTAGGGCTTGCATGATAGCATCTTTGATATCCTAGAAAGATTTTATCAACTCCACTTAGCAATCCACTTTAGGATATTATTTTAACATCAATTTTAAGGGCTTAATTATTTTAAAAATTCTAAAAATAAACTTATGCACAAATTTGATTTTTCCAAAGAAACATTCTAGTTATTTCTTGATGTTAGGTAAAGGTAGTTTATAAATTATATCTACCCTTTCAGGGTTGATAAAAATACCTTCCTTCATGATAGGTGACTAATGAGATTACCTTTGGTGACATCAACATGCTCTTATTTAGGTTTAAGGAGATGTCATACCTTTTACATCTCTTAAATAATCTCTCCAGGTGGTGCACATGATCTAACCTATATTTATAGAACATTATTAGGTGATCCATAAATATTATTATGCACTTACCTATTAGGACCTCAAAATCAAAGTCCATTTCCCTTTAAAAAATTTCACCAATATTGATTATCCCAAAAGGAATTCATTTATAAGCAAATGTGCCCCACTTAGTGGTGAAATCAATCTTAATTCTACCTCCTCAATTGACTAGGACTTGGTTATAGCCCATAAATCCATCCAATAAGGATATCATATGGGACCTACTCACCATCTAGAATCCCTCACCTAGTGAGAACAATGGGTGATTGTCTTTATCTGAGGCTTAGTTCAAATTATGGAATTCCACACAAAGGTGGATCTCACAATTCTTATTCCACATCAAGATGAGGTTAGTGACCTAGGTAAAGTAGTGGACTCAGAAAATTATCACTATTGATAGTAATTTGTCAACCTCTTTATGAATCAAGGGCTATAAGATTGGGTTAACCAACCTCTACCTTTGTCTAAAGGGTATTTAGTTAGGGTTTAAGGGGATGGTGTGATTAATTACTCTCAAGTCAAAGACCTTAGGTCTCCATAGGCCAAGGAAATTACATCCTTGTACCTTAGTAATAATATCCATAATTGTTCTAGTTTGTGGTCTATCCAATCTAAACCCATGTTATATTTTTGGGGGTTATCTGAAGGGCTGAGATTAATGAGTTAAAACTTTTGGTATTTGAAATTAGACCTTTTATCCTACAAGGTTGGGTCTAATGCACCAAATGATATTTTGAGTGAAATCATTCCCTTAGGGATCTAGTTCCCATGAATGTTTAGGATACCATCCTTATCCAACTTAGTCTTAGGGTTGTCTATGTCCTTTTCATCTATGATTTAGGCCTATAATATCCCAAAGGAACTAGATGACTTATTGGTCATATTAAAATACCTAGAAGTTATTCACATTATTTTGGATCGAATGACAAGGGATGAGTTCCATAGAAAATTCTTGTAGCTCAATGTCATCTAGAGAGGTTAAGTTCACCGTAGCTAAAGCTAGGAAGTCTTCTACTTGATTTTCCTCTTGAGTAATGGGATGATATTGAACACATTAAACATTTTAATCATGTCTTAAAATATATGTTTATACCTTTTGAGGTATGATAGTTTTCATTGAAACTTATTTTTGATTTGGTTGACTACCGATTCAGAGTCACTAAATATGCTTAGTTCATTTTCCTCATGTCTCAATGCAAATTGTAATCCCAAGATTAGAGCTTTGTATCCTTTCAAGTTATTCATACAAATTAAATGTGTCTTATATGATGATATATGTTTCCTCCATAAGGGATCTATTATGATGTGATATTACACCCTTATGTAAGAGTTCTTTAGGATCCTCTAGTCCTAGTCACAATATGGGAACAACCCCAAGCTATGGGTATCCTATACTAGGGTTGAACCTCTGGGGAAGGCTAGATTCCTTTTGATGGATCACCTAAACTAATGATTTTACTTGGAAAAGGGTTAAAAAAGGGGTAATAGGGATCCTAAGAAATATAACAAGGTGATACACCAAATTTAAATGAGGTTCTCATATGCTTGAACCCACACTAGATCTGCATAAGACAATACTAGATCACACAATCTCATAATCTAGCTAATTGCATAAGTATTTCATAAACTAAGTTTAGGAAGTAATGAATGAAAATGAAGAGGAGTTATAAGACTCACATCAAGCTCACATCAATGGAAAAAATAACATGAGTTTAGACCTATAATATTTTAGAATCACCTTAAAAGTTGTCATAAAGAAGGATAGTGGATATGGAAGAATCTCCTTCATAAGGCCATCATGCACAAGCTTACTAAACATTAATCAAAGGGCAAGAGATAGGTGAAAAAAGTCTTTTATTGAATCAAGAGGTAGTTATTAAAATTTTTGATATGGGTTAGCATTATCAAATGAGAGTATCTTACTCTTTAAAAAAAAGAGTCCTTGTGAGAATCCAAAATCACAGAGTGAGAGCTTTACAATGTGTAAGAAGATGGAAGATAAAGAGAAAGGGTGAAGAGAGAGGGAACACACCATCTAAGATAATTAAATGAGATGCCACATTTTGATGAATGATCCACCATATTTTAATAAAATTAGGCTTAATACATCATAGATAAGATTGCTTTAATTTATTCCAATAGGCCCCAAATCTTCTCATTGGTCGAGCAACACACTAGAGGATAAGAGTTTGCCAAAGGTGGTGAGTTATGATCTTGTTTATGAAGTAAAAAATATAGAAAGCCCTAAAAATATATTAAATTTTCTAAATAATTTCACCAACCAAAAAATTTTCATCTTAGGACTCTACACCATCTTCCATTTGACTTACTTGTGAAGACAAAATCTTCATATCTTGAATCTCACAGAGCCATGCTTATGTCTGTTTTGAGTGGCTATATGTACTTGATTATTGAGGATGTGACCATATCAAAAGATGAGACACTTATTTCATTAATCACAAATATTCCTTTATTTAAAACCTGACCATAGGTTTACTATAGATTAAAACCAATACCAATTATTGGTTTTCATATAGCCATAATTGCAATGGAGATACGTAGGTTGCTTGGTCTCATTTCAATAACTAGCTACCCATCTATGATCTCTATTAGGATTTAAAAGACCTATTTTTACCTCTAATAATTTATGAAAGATGAGAAATAATCATACAAATGGATCACTTTCAAAATACCATGAAAATAATTGTAAAACATTATTGTAATCTCAATGAACAAGGTCTATAAGTTATAAACCCTCACACCAAGTCCAAAATTTTATTTAATGACAACCCTTTGATATATCTATTCCATCTCAACCCAAATCACATATAGATCTTTAATCTATGCATTTTCCTACCTAGGTTCATAAGATCTCTTGATCTGATGTGTCTATCTATGTGGAATCCCTACCACATTCTTTATCATATTTTAAGATATGGATATTTCTTCTTCTGACATGTGTCACCATTTTATTCCTTCTCAAATTTGATCAAATTTATTCCATCAATATTTTCTTTAGGCTTCCCAAATTAGAAAACTTGGTAATACTATATTTACTCCTAAGATCCTATTATTAGTCTCCATGTGGTTCACACATTTATGCCACATGTCAACCTCATATGTAATCTAGCTCATTAAAATTTTGACCTTATGTACATCATCAATTTCCTTAGAAAGATTAAATGTGTTTCATTGATATCTTTTATAATAGATCAAATGCAAATTATTGATATTTTAATTCATCATGATCATGCCACTTATTATCCCCTCACTTAATCTTAGGATCCTCTAATATGTTGACCTTGTGCTTACTACTGATCTTCAATTTCATGATTTAACATGCTATGTTGATCTATCTAGACCCACTGACTTCATTAATTTCACATGATCCTTTAGATATTGACTCAAGTTTATGATATTTAGACACTTTTTAGACCCATGTTTAACTTCATGATCCTTTGGGGTTTTTTAAACTCAAATGGCTATTTATTGTGGCTTTTATTTGATGTCCCCATGTATGTCCCACTCTACTGGTTCAACTCTAAATGCTTATATCTTGAGATAGAAAACTCATCAAGATACCAATTTTGTAGAGCATGTTATTAACACCAAATATATCATGTTCATGAAATTCTTAGACTTTGGTCAGCTTTCAAAGTGTGCTTATGAAATACATAACCATACTAACATGTTCATTCTTGAATGACATGTCATGATGGTTTAGCTCCTTACATTTACCAAATTCACACTTTAAGATTACTTAAAGTGTTTCAAAAGCTTGTAAATGGAAAGTGATATTATCTTGAGGCTTGTCTATTCTCTACCACTAGATCACTCTCTCAATAAGAACCCTTCCCAGCTATCCAAACCACATCCAAACAAAATTTTCTTATGTGGGCCAATTTGGGCCAACATTTTTGGGGACCTCCTTGGATTGCATGCCTACCATGTAATAGACTAGTAGCCTTGTTATGATCCATTGGGCATATGGAGTGGTGAGCTTTCCTATAGAAACTATTGTAAAATGGATACAAGGTTTCCCTTACTTTAAAAACTCATCTTGAAACAACAAAGACCAAAAGGAAACAAAATAACAATTGTGCCTAAGGCACTTATTGAAGGGAAACATAAAACATAAGGGAAATGTGCACAAGACACTTAAAATAAAGCATAAAATCTAATATAATAAGTCAAAATAATGTAAATTAGCTATAAAATCATCTAATAACAAGGATTTATATGAATTCCATTGACTGGGATGGCCAATACCTCTCCATCCAACTAGGCAAGCTGAAAAGTGTTATGTTGTTTGCATCCATAGATCAAACAAGGACCACTCTATAATTTGGCAAACTTGGTATGGTTTATTAACCTAGCCTTATTTGAGTCTCATTTGAGGACTAGGTCCCCTTACTTCAATTCCCTTTCTATGGCTTTCTTTTTAAAGGCTTTCTTGACTTGAGATTGATGTGACTCTAAAGTCTTCATAGCAAGTTACTTGGTCTCTTCAAGCTTCATGAGCTCTACCGTCCTCATGTTCATAGGTTCATTCTCTATAAATTATAGATAATTGGTTAACTCCAATTTAGGTAGTTCAAGATAAATGGGCAATTTGACTTCTCTCCCATAAACTAGAACATATAGAGAATTTCCAATGGCAACCTTGGGAGTCACTCTATCAACCCATAAGGTTATTGTTAGCTTTCTATGCCATGTTTTTAAATTTTATTCTATATTTCTCTTGATAATCCTTATCAAGTTTTAATTTGTGGAATCTAGTAGTCCATTACCTTGGGGGTAGTAATTTGAGGCTATACTAAGGTAGATTCCCAACTTAAGTGCCCAATCACTTATCTTCATGCCAACAAATGCTAAGGCATTATCTAATATTATTGTGGCTGGTATACCAAACCTAGTCATTATGCTATCATATAAGTCTAACACTAATTTTTCATTAGTTTATATTAGGGAGATTACTTTCACCCACTTGGTGAAGTAATCAGTAAAAGTGAGCACCCATTTATGTCCTCCACTGGAAGGTGGATTGATCATTCCTATGAAGTCCAACCCTAATTATATGAAGTGTTTCTCCACCTAGATTGGGTTAAGGGGAATGGTTACCAATATTTGTTTACCTAAAAATATGTCACACTTATGACATTTCATAACCCATGCATAGACATCTTTGAAGAGGTTGTGCTAGTAATAACCAACTCTCATTAATTTTTCTATTATTTTCCTTGGAGTAAAATATCCTCCTATAGGTCCATCATGAAACTACTCCAAAATTTTTGTCAATTTATCATCATCTATGCACCTAAGGATTACTCCATTAAGTTCCCTTATAGATAAACCCCCATTAACCAATGCATAATTTATGAATTTAATTCTAAAATACCTTCTTTTTTCTCTATATAAACCTTGATTACACTCATCTGTTACCAAGAAATGTGTCATGTCATGGAGTCAGATGGTATGAGGTGAAGGTGTATCTATTTGTAAGTTATATCATGTCACCAAAATAACTTATTTGTCTTCTTTAAGGTCATCAACCATATGCTCATATATGCCTTTGCCTCTTACCACCTTAGCGACCTTGATTTCCACATCATACTTTATGAACTTGGTAATCTAACTAGCTCTTCTTTCATTCAAATCCTTATTGAGGATGAAATCCCTCACTTCAAGATGATACACCATAAGATAAACCTTTTGGTTGGAGTGCATTGATCTAAACTTCTTGAGACTCCTTAAGGATATAAGAACTTGATTTTCTATAAAAGTGTATCTTACCTCATATCCCTCCATTCCATGACTAAAAAATACAATTGGATACTCAAGTACTTCACCATTATTATAAATTAGCATAATTTATATGTTTTAAACATTAGTAAAGGTGTAAAATATGAAATCCTTTTAAAAATTAGGGTTCATGCATGAGGGTGCTTTGGAAATGGCTTTCTTGATGGCCTTAAATGCCGATTCACCTTCATTTGACCAATAAAACACTTAAATCTTATTCAACATGATTGTGATGGGTTTTACCAAGTTATAAAAATAGGTATAAACCTTCTCACAAATTTTATATTCCCAAGGAAGCTCTAGATTCCTTTCTTGTGCTTAGGTAAAGATAAGGCCAAGATGACACTTATTCTATTAGGGTTAATGGATAATCCTTATTTTGAAACAATATGACCCAAAAGTTTTCCTTCATGAATAGTAAACACACATTTCTTGGGATTTAAAGATATCCCATACTCTTTGCATATTTGGAAGATCAACCTTAGATGATCTAAGTCTTCACTAGCTTTCTTGGAGAAAAGTATTGTGATATAAGTAGAATAATACCATTTGATTTAGAAACCCTTAGAAATACATGTCCACGGTTCTTTAGAAATTTTCCCATATATTTGAAAACTAAAAAATAGTCTTCTAGTAATCATATGTGACCCACTTAATGGTGAAGGTAGTCTTATACTGATCTTTTTATCTTACCAGCACCTAGTTGTATCTTGAATACCCATCCAAAAGAGAGAAGCATTTTGAACTAGAAACTATCTAAAGTAGTCAATATATGGATGGAAATGGGTAATGATCTTTCAAGGAGACCCTATTTAGGTCCTTGAAGTCAACACACAATCTGATCTCCCCATTCTTCTTCCTCATAATCACTAGGTTGGCAACCCATTAAGAGTGCTTTATGGGAAATATGATCTTAGATTCAATTAGTTTAGTGAATTATTTTATCTTAAGATATTAAATTTTTGGGTTTATAGGCATTTTATTATTTTTTATAGGCTTAACATTAGCCTCCAGTTCTATAGTTTGTTGGGCTAACTTGGGATCAAAACCTCTCAGGTTACTATACTCCTAAGCAAAGATGTTTGCATATTCTCTACAAATCTCAATGAAAACATGCCTTTCAGCCTTATTGTTTACCTTTCCAAGCTTGAGGATTTTATATTTAAAGATAAGGACTCTTTCATATTTCTCTTCATTTTTTAACATCACTACTTTATCTTTCCTCATGTGGTATCCCTCATGGAAAATACCTTTAAGGGTGACATACCCTTTAGGAAGCTTGTTAGATATCAACTAAACTACTTGATCCTCATACTAATGTTGAATTTTTTTTTGGTTTATTAAGGACAAATCTACTTAATAATGTAAGAAATAAGAAATTTTATTATCATTCTCAAAGATCTACCAATGAGCTTCATTGTCCAGTACTGATGGTCTTACCACTACTTTAACATGTGGTTGCACTTTGGTCCTTTTCAACTCCTTTGGGATATAAAATTGAGCTCCCATGGTTTCCAACCTATCAACATGTTCATTCTTGTTCTTTATCACTACTTGGATGTTAAAATCCTCAAAATCCTCATTTAGGACCCAAACTCTATGCTTATATGACTTCATTAAGGGGTTCTTGGTGATATTCTAGCCTCTAACTTGATGTATTATCAATTCACTATCCCCATAAACTTGTAATTGTTTTATCCCTCTCTTACTAACCCATTGCATACCATGGATAAGACCCTCATATTTTTTTACATTTTAAAAGAAACTAAATTAGAACTTGTAAGAAGATAAATACTTGTCATTTAAGGGGCATACTAACATTACACCTATACCCACTCCATGTTTGCTTCTTGAACCATCAAAGAATAATTTCCATAAGCCACTGGAGTCTTCTTGATGCCTTATGAGGGATGAAATGAACTAGTTCTCTTCATATAAGTAGTAAACACCTAGGTCTCTATCCTCAACACCTTATAAGGGAACAACCAACTAATTTTCATTCCATAGTTCATCTAAAAACATATCTAGTATCTTCTTAGGATGAGTGTTTAGCTCCTGACTTGTTATGAATTCATCCTCATCAAGGATGGTGTAATTGAGGTTTAAGCTATATGTCCTATAAGGTTCAATGTGGAATTGTGAAATAGGCTTAGTTTTGATGGATACTTGGTCCCATATCTTATTTTCAAAGCCATGTAGGACCAATTTACTACTAGATAACCTCTAATATTTGTTATGAATTCATTGGATAAGCATAGTAAAAAATAAAGAGGAACATCAAGGATCAATACATCTTGAGACATTGAGACACTGAGACAAGCATACAGGGTCAATTTGAGATCTCTGATTATGCCATATGGATTGGTATAAAAACTATCAAGTTATAAAACTCTTTTAAACTAGGGCTCATATTTTAGAACAAGAAGATTAGCTATGGAATTTGGCATTACTAAGGTATTAGCCCCACTATCTATCAAGAAATTATGTACTAAATAATTACTAATGATCACTAAAATATATAAGGGGGGAGGTTTGACCATCTTACTTGAATGCCCTTCACTAGGTCCTTTAGTTGCATTGGTGAGAACCACATTTTTTCGGCTTGGTTCCTTCTCTAGAACCTTGATCTTTGATAATTATTCCTAAAGGATGCCCATCTATCTAGGCATGGAGAACATGTCCCATATTAGAATTCTCACATTAGAATTTTTCATTTATTTCACAATGTTGATGGGTATACCACCAACCTTTGGTTGTGCTTTCAAATCCACAACTATACTTTGAGTTTATGAGTTTTGAGGAACAAAGGCATTCCATGATTTTTATTTCTTGAAGCCAATGGAACCTTTGGAACAATAGTAGGTTCATTTATCTTTGATATTGAAGGAGTAATGGTAGGAAGCTCTTTGACTACTTCCTGATTACCATCCATGTTCCTTCTTTTGAATCTTGTATTAGCTACCACTGGGATATATGCCTGACTAGAATTAGACTATTGATTAGATACATAACACTCCTCTTATTCATAGTTTACCATTGTAGCACCCAAATAGCTTAGTCCTTGATTAAGGATTTGACCTTGTTGAGGCTCCTCTAGTTTTATCATCATAGGCACCTCTGTGTTCTAAGCCATAAGAGCTTGATTGTAATCATAATTGGTAGTCTGCTACAATTAATCATTAAAATCTTGATTGAATTGGGACAATGGACTACCCAGAATAATAATTCTAAGGCATGGTAATCTCAATTTCTTAAGAAATATTGTTTTGAATAAGGACCAGAGTGTTGGATGTGCTTGAAACATTTAAATTATAATTAATTTATCTATTATAGCTAGGTTACCCTTATACTTGGCCTTAACTTTGGAAATTTACTTTGTAAGGTGGCCTAGTTACTTGATAAGATTATTGTTGAGGTTGATATGAGTCTTGATAAAGCCTATTGAGTTGGGTCTACTTATTTTTAATATTCAATAGTTCATTTCCCAAAGATTTAAACATGCTCTTAATCTCTTAATAGTTTTTGTATTATTGGGAATCACTAGATTGACTAGTGGAAGCCTTTTCTTGCTGAGGTGAAGGTATGGTAGTAATTGTATGCATAGGAGGAATGATAAAAAGGGGAGGAATATAAATAGGATGTTGTTGGATCTCAAGAAATAAAGGTATTGGTGGTCTTGGTATTAGCTTGCCAGCTTGTACTAGATAATTTTTTGCTTTGATTGCCAATTCATATGCATTTGGCAATGTAATTTCCTCCCATGGACTAGATAATTACTGCAATGTCATTGTTTAGGGCCTTTAAATAGTAAATAAAAGAAAAGTTAGGGGTAGGCCTAGCAAAGACTAGGATTCTATCCCAATTATTTTGGAACCTTGTATTAAAGTCTTGCATAACTTCATGAGGGGCTCTTTTAATTATGGTTAACTATTTTTCAAGTGATAAATGGTCACTTTTATCCCCAAATATTTTACATAATGTATCTCCTAATTGATCCCATGATGTAATATAATTAGTACGGGCTATAATTTTGAAAGAGATGGATAATGTACTAATTACTACATTTTCCTCATTGACATTATGAATATTACAAAAATTAGCTACATTTATGAGGTGATTAGAAGGGGTTGTAGATTGGTCTCCAGTAAAATAAGGGACACTTTTAAGAGCTACTACTAGAATAGGATTGTATTGAGGCAGGTCTAACAGACTTTGACCATTGAAAGCTATAAAGGGAAAAGCTCTAGGGCTTGTCATGGAAATAAAATGAGTTAAAAAAATATTTTATAGCTAAAATAGATCTATAAATTAGTTTGGGAAGAAAATTACCTTTATGTGGATGTGTATTAACAAATCTTAACCTTTTTACTAAGTTTAAAGGAAATTCAAAAAATTCAAAGGGAATACCTCTAGAATTTGACCTTGTAGTCACCTTTGGAATGAGATGTAATTAATGTTATGATACTAGAATGTTGAATCTTCTTTTGGAGTCACTAGATGTTGTTTTCTAGAAGCTATAACTACTAAATATTGATTAAACTAGCATCAAACTTTGACCAATCTTCTTCTAAAGTAAGTCCCATTAGGTATGATAAAAATATTATTATGTGAGATTAAACCCTTTTGGAAGATTTATTCAGGATCCTCCACTCCCAGTCATAATATGGGAGCAACCCCAAGTTGTGGGTATCTTATAATAGGGTTGAACCTCTAGAGAAGGTCAGATTCCTTTTGATGGATCACCTAAACTAATGATTCTACTTGTAAAAGGATTAAAAAGGGGGAAATAAGGATCCTAATAAATCTAAAAAGGTTATTAACGAAATTTGAATGAGGCTCTCATATGCTTGAAACCACACTAGATTTGTACAAGACAATACTAGCTCACACAATCTCACAATCTAGTTAATTGCATAAGTATTTCTTAAACCAGGTTCAGGAAGCAATGAATGAAAACAAAGAGGATTTCTAAGACTCACACTAAGATCACATAAGTGGTATAAATAAAATGAGTTTATACCTATAATATATTAGAAGCACTTTAAAAGAGGTTAGAAAGAAAGACAATGGATATGGAAGAATCTCCTTCACAAGGCCATCATGCACAAGCTTACTAAACTCTAATAAAAGGGAAAGATATAGGTAAAGAAATTATTTTATTACATCAAGAGGTAGTTATGAAAAATTTGATAGGGGTTATCCTTATCAAACAAGAGTCTCTTTCTCTTCAAAAAAAAAAATAGTCCTTGTGATAATCTAAAATCAAAGATAGAGAGCTTTAAAATATAGAAGAAGATGGAAGATAAAGAGAAAGGGAAAAGAGAGATAGAGCACATCATGTAAGATCATTAAATGAGATGCCACATTTTTATGAATGTTACACCATCTTTTTATCGAATTAGGGTTAATACATAATAGATAAGATATGTTTCATTTGTCTTTATAGCCCTTGAATCTTCTCATTAGTCAAAAAACACACTAGAGGATAGGAGTTTTTTAAAGGTGTTTAGTCATGATCTTATTTATGAAAGAAAACATTTAGAGACCCCTAAAAATATATTAAATTGTCCAAATACTTTCACCAACCACTAGATTTCCATCTTAGGACTCTATGCCATATTCTACTTGAATTTATTGTGAAGACAAAATATTCATATCTTGAATCTGACAGAGCCATGCTTATGTCTATTTTGAGTGGCTATAGGTACCTATTTGTCAAGGATGTGATCATATAAAAAGATGAGACAATCATTTATTTAATCACAAATTTTCCCCTATTTCAAACCTAATCATATTTATATTATAGATAAAAACCAATCCCATTTATGAGTTTTCATATAACCATAATTTTAATAGAGATACGTAGGTTGTTTGATCTCATTTCAATATCTAGATTCCCATCTTTGATCTCTATTAGGGATAGATAGACCTATTTTTGCCTTTGATCATTTATGGAAGTTGAGAATTCATCATACACATGGATCAACTTTAAAATACCAAGAACATAATTGTAAAACATTATTGTAATCTCAATGAACAAGGTTTACAAGTTCTAAACCCTCACAATAGGTCCAAACTAAGATTTAATGGTGGCCCTTCAAGATATTTGTTTTAGTTAATGAAAATTGCATTTGGATATTGGCTCTATGCATTTGCCTATTTGGTTTTATAGGATCTCTTGATATGAAGTGTCTACCTGTTTGGCATCCTTGCCATATTCTTTATCATATTTTAAAATATGATTAATGCTTCTTTTGACATGTGTCACTATTTTATGCCTTCTGGGATTTGATCAAATTTATTCCATTGATCTTTGCTTTGGGCTTCCCAAATTAGAACACTTGACAACACTAACTTTAATCCCAAGATCCTACTATTAGTCTCCATCTACTTCATGTACTTACACCATGTGTCGACCTCACGTGTAATCTATCTCATTGACCTTTTGACCTTATGCACACCATTGATATACTTAGTATGATTGAATGCATACCATCGATCTCCTTTCTACTAGATTGAACATGCATCATTGATCTTTTAATTCATCATGATCATGTCATTTTTCAACCCCTCACTTAATCTCAAGATCCTTTGACTTGTTAACTTATGCTCACCATTGATCTTTGATCGCATGATTTAATGCACTCTATTGATCTATCTAGACCCACTAACTTTGTTAATAGACCATGTGCCATTATATTTTGATTTAGGATTCTAAGATTTAGACACTTGTCAACCCTACATTTAACCTCATGACCCTTTGGTGTTTTTTGAATTCAAATGACTATTTTTTGTGTCTTTTATTTGATGTCCCTACACACATCCCACTCTGTTAGTTCAACTCTAGATGCTTATATCTTGAGATATAAAACTCATCAAGATACCAAATTTTCAAAGCATGTTCTTGACATAAAATATATCATGTTAATGCAATTATTTGACCTTGGTTAACTTCCAAAGTGTGCTTATGAAATTCATAACTAGACTGACCTGTTTAATCCTGCATGACATGCCATGATGGTTTGGCTCCTTAAAATTGCCAAATTCACATTTTAATATTGATTAAAGTGTTTTAAAAGATTGAAAATGATAATTGATATTATCCTAATGTTTATCTGCTCTTTACCACTGGATCACTCTCTTAACAAAAACCTTACTCAAATATCGAAACCAAATCTAGATAAAATTTGCCTATGTGGGCCAATTTTGGCCAATAGGATCTATAAGAAAAACACTAGCTCCATTAGCTTATTTGGAGTGAGCTCCATCTACATAAAGAGGCCACATGACAAGTAGACCTATCTTATGACTAGTTTGGTTTTTTAGAGGCTTGGTGATTAGCATGTAGATGCCTAGGTCCAGGGAATATAGGTTTATATTCTCATTAATAATGTTATGTTCTATGATCATGTGTTTCATACATGATTCAATTTCCACTCATATTTGGTTGGCTAATACTCTCCAATTCAACCACATATGGGAGAAATTTATGGACATATACCCATTTAGGGCTTTGGACCAATCTCTACTAAAGAGCATATCATAGGATTATGGGTTGTCAACCATTTGAATGCCTATAAAGTGTTGAATACATTTCATATTCCAATTAGATGTGGATGTTTAAAAACTCTCCTATCACTTTCACCTCAGATTTGTCCAAATAGACCACTACTTTATCTATTTTAATGGGAGCTATGATAAGTTTCTTGAGTAAACATGTTGGAATCACAATGAGGCCCCATAATATACTAATCAATTATGTATATTATTTCCAAACAGCCAGATGGTCAAAAGGAATGGGGTAACCTCCATATTATCCTTGTAGATAATTACATTTGTGTGTGTTTTAATCAGTTTTAGCTTGGCCTATGGGGTTGGATTTTCAATCAAAGATTTTTGAAAAAGGTCCCACTAGTCTTATGATTTGGGAAAGATTAGAAGGGTAATATTAGACTTTATGTTATTCATATCCTCAACTATGTTGTAACCTCCTTTGATTTGGACTAGTGGGGTTTCCATAGGCATCTTAGGATCTTCAGGTCTTAGAAGTGGAGGATCATTCCTAGTGTTTTAGTCTAATGGGGTTACACCATTATTTAGGGGGTCAAATTAGTACCTACTCCTAAGGGCATAATTATTCCTTTGGAAATACTTAAACACTTGAAATTCACTAATACGTTCCTCCATCTTGTTTTCTTCTTGTCTATGGGAATCTAATGTTTCCAAACCATAGTGGTACTAGGGGATTTACTTGAGTTGGAGGATTCTGTATGATTGGGAATTGCCTTGTATTCTTCTATTTCCTTCTAAAATATATTGAAAGTAAAACCAAACTCTATGTAGTCTATCTCTCCATGTGTTGTTGTGTTGTGCACTTGACTTCAGTTGGGTAAGGCTATCTCAAAGATATTAATATCAAGGAGCTTATTAGGTGAAGGATTTGGGGGATTGTGAGGGTAGTTGTAGCTCATGTTTAAACTTTGATACATGAAGTTCTTAATGGATATTTTTGAATTAGAGTTTCTCATATATCTTTTTAGCCTTAGGAATTCACTACTAAACTTTTGTACCATTCACTCAATGGCATATAGTTTAATTTTAGTGGACTATCATGGTATGGTCTAAGTATAACTTAATGTTGAGTCTAGGGAATTAGATCTAGAACCCCTAGGTTTAGGAAACCCAATGGGTATTTATAAATTATAGGGAGTAGTTGGGGCATAGGTGCATTCTAGTTAATTATAGGTAAGAATTTCAATGCATGCATTTATGGTAACAATCTGGGAGTAGGGGCCATGGTGTAGCCCTAAGGATTTAGTTTCCTATCCACTTTGATTACCCCTGTATATGCTAAGGATAGGTCTATTATAGTTGTGTCTCTCTTTTCATAAACATAGTCATCCAAGGGTTAAGGGAATTATTATACATTTTTAAGTTCTATCTAAGGATTGGGTTGGTAAAGATCATATACTTAGATATACATCTTAAATAATCTAGAATTGAAATTTATAATGGGCTCATTTGGATCCCTCTTGATATAAGTGAACTATTAGTATAGGATTTTGGGGTCTATTACTTGGTGAAATTGGGTGAGGAAAGTAGAACTAAAGTGGTGCTAACTTGGTATCAAGTATTTAGGAAGGTTTATGAACCAATAATAGGTAGAGTCCTTTTGAGTAAAAGGGAATAACCTACACCCCACATCCTCATTTTATACTTTGAAGAGTCTCAAGGTAGTCTTAATGGAGGCTATGTGTTCCTCTATGTTTCATCCTAAACCAAGAGTGAAATGAGAAAGATACTTCTTCAGGTTTTAGGTTAGATCATAGATAAATCCAAATATGTTAATGGTTGAGTCAACTAACTAGGCCATCATTGGTTGTGCATTTGGGACATGTTGTAGAGCGGAGTTGATAGGAATGACTATAGGTATGGGTTGATTAGACCTAGGTTTTCTATAGAAAAGCATTTAGGAAAATTACCAATCTACCTCAGTAGGACATATCACTTGTAATAGGTGAACTAGTCTCTAGGATGTTTCACAATCAAATGATAGTTAGAATATTATTACCAAAAAACCTAACTTAACATGTTTATAAAATGAGTGAGCTAAAATTAAAAACAAGCATGAAGAATTGTCCCTCCTTATAGTGATAACTATTTTTCTCTTTAAGTTACTCCTTATCATGAGATGCACATGAGATTGGACATTCCTTGAAAATAAGAAAGTGGGGACAACTACGGACTTTTATTCTCCATTTTAGGATTGATTTGGGATCAACCCGAGACATAATTTTGGGTATGGGACTTCAAAAATAGAGTATATGTGGATAGTCTTAAGAGATGAACTATTACCATCAAAATTTCAATTCCCTATACTTTGTATAGGTTAAGTATAGTTATGAATACTTTGAGTGTTGGGATTATTCAATATAAATATCAAGGGAAAGGGGGATTTTAGATTCAATAAATAAACATAAAAGAGGGAAGGGTAAGGTAGAGAAGGGAAGCCTCCAGGTCTAAAATGAGATCAATACAATGGTCATTGAACCAAGTAACTCGGCCATAGTTATACAACTATAGACTAAGTTTCACTAAAGTTGTACCTCTAAGAGCATATAGTGGGGAGAGTTTGAGGGAACCAAGAGTATTCCTTCAATGCGAATTCCTACTAAAGATTACTACTAGAGGTTTATTGTTTAAAATACATAAATGCCATATGAAAATTTATAGCTAGGCACACAAATTATCAACACTTACCAAAAGATAAACAAAAAATCACATAGGGAATATAATAACTAAGCACATCATAATCATAACATACTTAAAGTGACAAAGTGTGAACCCAATTAGCCTAACATTGTTGATCATTTAAACATAAATATGAAAGAAAAAGGAACACAAGAAAGACCTTTTTCTAGAAACAAAGATTATATTCATTAAAAGAGTGAAAATTTCTACAATAATTGATCCATGCCACTATTATAGTCTATAGTGCAGAAGGAAATGTAGGTGAAATCTTGGCAATAATCAAACAAAAATTTTGAGCAAATTTGGCCTCCCCTAAAATACAATATGACTCTTATATAAATAGATAATAATTGGGGCTCGCCTCCAAAAATCAATAGGATCCCATCCTAGGAAATGATGTCCACTCATTGTAGTTATAAATGTAGTTCAAAATTCAAACAAAAATAAATCCCAACAAACCCATAAAAAATATATGGTGGACCACTAGTAAACACATAGAGGCAGCTAAGAGGGGTTGGCTCCTAACTACTTTGATTGGGTGCTCTTGGCTTCTAGCATGGTTACCATGAGCTTAAAATCCTTTTCCAACTTGGCCAAGTTCATTTAAGTCTCCCTAAAGATCACCTCCACCTGAGCTACTAGTCTCCATGAGATATGGAAAGTTACTTCCATTGAGGCTTAAACTCTAGAGACTTGGTTGATGCTCACATTGGAATGAGTCAATAGGTCTAAGACTTCCCAATCTCTTTCCTAGTTCACCTTGCCCACTTTCTCCCTCATAACCTAGTCGAATTGAACCAAGTGCACTCCAAATTTCACTTTGTCAAGTAAAGTGCCATTTGGGTGAAATATCATGGAGATATTGACCTCATTTAAGTAGTTCAATATCTTCTTATCACCCTCTTCCAAGGGTTTTGTTATAGTGTAGGCCAAGTCTAACCACTCCTCTAATGCCACTCTCATGATCCTAGCTTATATAAGTTTGGTATAACCCCAAATGTGAGGTTGAAATTAGTTTGAGATATAAGAACATCCCTTTGTTGACCACTACCTATATCTTCTATCATTTCTCATTGATGTCTATGATCCTCCCCATGTATGCCTACATCTAATTTATAATTTCATTGATCTTAGCTTGAGTTCCCATTATTTTTTTAAGGATTAAGAAAATTAGTAGGAGGGCATCCTTGACCTACTTAATTAGTCTAACTAGGAATGTACTCTTCACTTGGGCCACAAGAGTCTAGACTTAGATCTACATGTCTTTGAGGATAGTTTTAGACATATCATGGGTAGCCTAGAGGATGGATAGTGGGTCCTAAAACATCTTCTCTTATCTAGTAGAATTCTTCACCTTGGTGAAGGAAAATATATCTTGATGGTTATGCCATATCACCAAGTTCCCTTCTTGGATAAATTTTTGAGTAAGCATCATATTAATGCTCCAAAAGGCTCTATCAAAACTCCACTATGGTGCATGTAACCTAAAGACATCCCTCAAGTTTCTATGGGTGTAGGGGGTGTGGCTAAGATTGTGGTAAAGGGAATAAGATGAGGTAGAGGGGATATGGAGGAAGTGAAAGGAGTGAAAGAGGAAAGGAGTGGAGGTATAGGGGTCATGGGGGAGAAAGGAGGGAAAACAAAAAGGGAGGCCCATAAGAACATTGAGATCACCATTATTCCTAGGTGAGGTTCACCTAAGGTGGGATTGACCCTAGGAATAGATCATGAAATAATATGGATGTGATAGGCTAGTTAAAGGTGAAGTTAGTAAGGCCTTGGGTAAGGAAGAGAGGGGGCTAGGGAACCAATCACTAAGCTAATACTAGGGATTTAAGAGTCACTAAGACCTATAGAGGATATGGAGAGAGAACTAAAGGCCTTTGGGTTGGAGCCAAAGGATGGTCACCTTATGTTTCTTCTTTGACCTCTTTTTTTATGTTATATCTGGGTGTTATGGTGGATGGTCTAACCATGATGAAATGGGATGTAGGGGATGATGGCAAAGGACTTGGAGCCATGGAGGGGAGCACAGTCATACCTACTATTGATGGCATGTCTAAGGGAGGCATCGAGAGGACTCTAGGCCATGAGATATGTGGAGCATAAGGGAATGGGGAAGTGAGGATGCTCAAAAGGAATAATACCAAGGGTAATTGGGTGAAAGATGGAGGTGAACTAGCGGGCACTAAAATAAGGAGGTGGATTGTATCAGAAGTAAGGGTTAGAAGGGAAGTGGGAGGAGATAGAGGAGTGAGTGAGGGAACCTAGATGGTTTTCTATTGATGGCCTCATTTGAGGATAAATCTCAATCTTCTTATTATATCAAATCTTAGAAGTTGTGGAATTTATGGTTGGGTAGGCTATGTTTAGGCTTCTTGGCATTATGTAGTCTGAGCTTAACTCTACTAAGGATTGGTTACTAGTACTAATAGAAGAGGTAGAGGTATAACTCAAGGATTAGAATAAGGAGGTAGAGGTGGAGCTAGATCTTGAGGAGCTAGTGACACTAGAAAAATTGGTGTGATAGTTGGGGATGGAGCTCAAGGAGGAAAAGTTGGTGGGAGGCCCTACAAGATTCTTTAGGAGATGGTCAGATTATTTGAGTTAAGTCCTCCATAGATTGAGCAAGAGTTAGTGGAGTTATCAAGGGGCCTACATAAACTTTCTTCCATTTATTATTCCCCTTAGTTGGTGTCTAAGATAGAACCTAATGGTTATCATTAACATTCAAATAAAACTCATCATCATCTTTATCTTGATGGTCATAGTTGATGTTGAGTCAAGTTGAATATTGTGCCAAATGGGCCTGAATCACCCATTTAGGGTCCCACTTCTAAATATTGTATTTTTTTAGGGTGAATTATTCTTGCCCAACTATCATATTTTGTATCTAAGGGATGTTCTTATAGACATGGCCCTATATGGTGATCAAGAATAGAGGGCACACCTTCTACTAACATTATATAGAGAACCCAAAGATGTTGTTCACTAGTTGATATGTGATCTCCTATTCTATTAATTGGTTAGGCACATAATATGGTAAGTGTAGGGGGTCTTTGAGAAAGTAGGTGATTTGGATCACTATGTTAACTTTAAACATATAATAGGCCCTAATGGTTATGATAGTGTCCCAAGTTATCTTTTAGAGTCAGGGCATTAGATCTTCATTAACCACCTAGTACACCATCGAGAAGAAATGGTCATAGACATATTGGAAATATTCATGGAAATAGTGTCCATATAGTTTGTAGAAGACTATGTGAATAGTTGGGCCATCAAGAACCCACACAAGAAAGGCCGGTGGCTTGAATGAGAGCATCTCACATATGGAGTCAATTAGGTAGCTTATCATGTAGAAGTTACCCCCATTTAAATAATCTATAATTTCATGTAATAAATTGAAGTTGATCAAGCCTCTAATGTTAGATCTAGTTGGGATCATATATATAAAGGTCACCCACAACTTGTTGGCATGTTGGTAGTCTAAGTCCCTAAAAATCTAGTTTGATAAGATCATGCCTACTTATAACTTCTCTTAGAAGGTGTTAACTATGTAGGCATTGATATTTTATTTGTCATCCCACTTGGATTTGGGGTTATCAACCCAATCATGGAAGATGTTATAGATAAAATGATTCTTCATCTAGATTAACACTACTACTACATCATATGAGAATAAGAAGTTTGGGAGGGAGTAGTACACTTTGTAAGAATTCCTAGATATATCAAAAATATGGTGCCAAGAGGTGGGTGAACAAAACCAATTATTGATAATGTCTTATACATGGATAACCTTATAAAGGATGTCACCTAGTAGGTCGGTGTAGGGAAATGTCTCTAGTTTTTATGAAACTCTATGAATTCCATGACTTTTATAAGACTAAAGGGCATCCTCTTACATAACTATCTAGTCCTCAATATTGGCATAATCCTTAGGGACCTACTCAATTACTTTGAGTATGCCATTATAGTTTTGTGACCTAGTTAAACTAGTAGGGAAAGTGGTGTCCTGGTTCTTGAGATTAGCCTTCAATTTTGAGGATGTAGTGGCCATTGGAGTAGGGAAAAAGGGAAATTAGGAAGCTTTTTCCATTGGAGGCATAAGATACAGGGGTATTGTATAACTTTGAAATCAAAGAGTCATATATTTTTTATAAGGGAATAATGGTAACCATTAATGGGCCTCCTTTGGACTTTATAAGCATATGCATGCATCTCCCTAAATTAATGGCATTTGGTGGCTCACTTGATATGAATTTGAAATTGATTTTGTGGCTATATTTTCTCCCTTTATTTCTAAATCTAGAATTGAATTTGGAGCCCATGATCCTCTGTCACTAGATAAATATAGAAGTGGTAATGGGATGTTTTCAAAACTATTCAATCATGTCCAAATTCCCATTTTTTTAATGCCCAACATGTGGTAAGAATGCAGTCACATATTTTAGAGGCCCCTCAACCAACTCTTACTTTTTGACATGTGTCATCCATATATTGGTCATCCCATTAATGTTTGACACCTAACTATGGTTTTGTACCACATGCCATTCCCCTAGATTGGGTGGTGTATCACTTGGGGACACATGGCACACCTTAATTTCCCTTGGCTAACCACTCGTACTTCATTATAAGCTTCTTAGGTCATGAGTAACATCTAGTTCATCTTCACACTAGATGACATGGTAGCTTCTCATTTGATCAAACTCTCCCAAGCTTTAACATCTCTAATAGGTTTGGAGGACTAGCTACTCTGACTCAAAATGATGTGGCATATTCTTATTAGGTTGGGATCTCCTAATATCTTACATCTTTGATAGGTTCAAAGGACTATACTTTTTTACTCCAAATGATGTGGTGATTTCCCATTGGGTTGGGTTATTTTGGGCTCTAACATCTATTACAGGTCTAGGGGAATGACCACTTTGACTCTAAATGATGTGGTAGATTCACATTGGGCCAAGATTTCCTAAGATCTAACATATCTAAAAGATCTAGGGGACTAGAATTTTTGACTCCAAATGACATGGTGATTTCCCATTGGGTTAGGCTCTCCTAGGATCTAACATCTATGATAGGTCTGGGGGACTGCTTACTCTAACTCTAAATATTGTCAAAACTTCCCATTGGGCTAGAATCTCTTGGGATCTAACATCTATGATAGGTCTAGTGGATTTGTCACTCTAACTCCAAATGGCATGGTATCTTCCCATTAGGCCAAGCTCTCCTAAGCTCTGACATCTCTAACAAATCTAGGGGTCTAGCCTTTCTACCTCTAAATAACCTAGCAATTTCCCATTGGTCAAAGCTCTCCTAGGTTATGACATCTTTGATAGATTTGGGGGACTAGCCACTCTAACTCCAAAGGATATTGTAGCTTCCCATTGGGCTGGGCTTTCCTAGGATTCATAAAATAATGAAGTAAGAAAGATAAAAATAAAATGCTTCATTAAAGCTTCCCTGTAAGACACATAGGACTTGACGTTTCATAGAGGATAATGAATTTGTTGCTCTAGGAAATGAACTAGAGTTTGGGAACACCTCCTTATGAAAATAAACCTACAACATCAATGCCATGATATGTTAAAAGAGAATAAACACTACTTATTTTTTTTAGAAAAATTAGAAGAGGTATGTTACTACTTGAAGAAAATCAAGGTGATGTATATTTTGATGTTTTGAGTATGCATCATCAATGAGAAAAAAAGGAATAATTAAAAAGCTCTAGTTTGTGAAATTTTTAGATGGGTCCCCCTTTTTAGAGTAAATTAGGTGTGTTGGACACAATAATTAAGGTGTGTTATCACAAGAAATGGCAACTTCTACGGGGAAAATGTTTCCTCAATTTTGAGAATTTACACATTTTGTCTTCATCATTAAACGATGAGATAAATAACTAAATATTCCTTTATATTAACTTAGATGAAAAGAGAGTGCTCAATTTTTCTTAAAAAAACATATTGGGTCATGATCCTTCAAAGGATAATTCTATGCAAAGAGTGATTTTGTTGTTATTTTGAATCAACTAGGTAAGCTTCGACACTCCTTTGGTAGTCATCATTTCTTGAAAGTCAATTTATTTTTATAATTTGGATAATGAAATGAAGGATTAGAAATTTATCTACTTCAAACCATGTATCCATATCCCTAAAAGAGATGCTTTTGTCTCATTCATAGCTTTACTCCATTTTTATCCATGTGGGAAAGCCTATGATGGGGTTTCCCAAGTCACCCTTAAGAAAAAATGTTCAATTTCATGATATTTAGACTTCCTTTAATTTGATATTTATTTATTTTCATAATTCAAACCATAGTTAGGATAAATATCATTAAGAGGTAATATTTTGATGTGAACTGGTCATAAACTAGTTACACTAAGGTTAGTGAAAAGAATATGGCCTTCTCTAGAGGTTCATCTCAATTCACCCAGGTTCCATAGCTTGGAGGTGATTCCATTATGTCATTAGATGTTTCATGTGTTTTAACTCATGTTACTCATAATACTAAAAATATAAATGGCTATGAAATATAATTGATAATAGATACCAAATAATCTTTTTTTGGGGTTGATATAGATACAATACCTTCTACACCTTTCAAATATCTTCTAAAGATGGTGAATACGATTAGACCTATGTTTTGAAAAAATGGTCAAGTCATCCATATAAATAATAATAATTTTTCTAATCAGACCTTTAAAAGTAAAGTCCATAGTTTTTTGAAAGGTGGTTCCTATGTTACTGAGTCCAAATGACATTTGTTTATAAGCAAAGTTGACCCATTTGGTTTTGAATGTTATATTTATTGCCTTTAGGATTCACTAAGACCTGATTTATATTTTTAATCCCTCCAATAAGGACATCATTTGGGAGCCACTTACCATTTGGATCACCTCATCAAGGGATGGAAAAGGGTAATTATATTTTTTAGAAGATCAATTTATATTTCTAATATACACACATAGTTAGATTTATCCATTATTTTAATTGATTATAACAAAGTTATTTACCCAATTATAATGAAAAATTGGGAAGATGATTCTATTTGAGAGGAGTTTGTGGACCTCTTTGTGGATAAGCGACTCTAAGATTAGATTTACATGTTGTTTCCTCTATTTGAACGAATTTTGGTTTAGCTTGAGGAGGATAGTGTGAGTTATTATCTTTAGATTGAATACTTTGAGGTTTCCATATTTTAAAACAATATCATGTATGTACTACTCAATATTTTTTTTATTTGATCCACTTCAATATAAGTGAAATCTAGACTAATATGAACATTCTTGTGGTGGGATGATGATCCCAAGTAAATAATTCTAGATTTTTAGTTTGAGTGTATTGGCCTTTTAGGTCTCTATGTGGTCTTGTCAAGGTCAAACACTCTATTAAGGGAGATCATCCCTTTTGGAACTTAGTTTTATTTCAAATTTAGAATGCCATCCTGGTCACCTTCTTCATTTCCATGATTGTCTCTTTCTACCTCATCTATGAATTAGGAATCAAACACACCTAAGTTATTAAGTAATTATTAAATGTGGTCATCATCCTCAAATGCCTTGAAGTTCTTCACATTATATAATATTAAGGGAAATGGGATGAGCTCTAATAAAAAGCTATGTAGCCCTGATTCATCTAGAGGTGTGATGTTTTTAGTTGTATATTCCAAGAAATTATCTACCTATTTTTCTTCTCTAGGAATGGGAATGACATTGAAGGAAGTAAACATTTATATCAAGTTACATGCCCTATGTTTTTACTTACCTAAATAAGACAACTTACATTATAACTTACTTATAACTAACTACATTTTAATGCAATTAATTATTTGATTCAAAACAATAGAATAATATATCACAAAATTAAGAATAAAATAAGCAGATCCAAAATAATAATTGGTGAAAAGTAGAATACTTGAATACTATGACTAGTCCACTTTGAGGGGAAACCTTAAAAATAATTCAATAAGAAAAAAATTAATAATATCATGATAAAATATGAACCACCAAATCCTATATATACTATAATTGACCATGGTTATTTTATAGGCTAACCATTTTAAGAGCATCAATAAATTCAATAAGATAATATGAAGGTATGTAATCCAAAATTTAGCCAAATAAATCCTTAGATGAACTATAGGTTAGGGGTGTAGCATTCACTATTGGTTTATAATATCAATTAAATTTTAGTTCTTTGACCATATGTTTCAATGCAAAATGTAATCTTAAGATTAAGGCTTCATACTCGACCAAGTTGTTAGTGAAAGGGAATTAGAACCTATAGGCATCTAGGTGCCTTTTTCCTAATGGGTCAGTGAAGATATTTCCTTTCCTAAAACATTATTTAGAATAGGTGACATAAAATTATAAGGACCATAGACTTGGTAACTTGGGATCTCTAGAAACTTGTTTTTCAATAAACTATGTAGATAAATTATAGATACCTATGTCAGATGATACTAGTTCCACTTTTTGATTGACTATGTTATACTATGGGATCATGTATTTCATTCTAGGCTCTTTTTCAACATAGTTTTCATTATATACACATATCTAAGGTAACCACATATAGGATAAATCTATAACCATGTATCCATTGAAGGTTTTAGACTAGTCTCTACTGAACAACATTCTATAAGCCTCTATAATTTTAACCACTTTAATATATATGAATTGCTAGACTCTAGGCTCAAATTCTAACTACATATGTAATTCAATAGCTCACACACTACTTTAAATTTAGACTTATCTAACTATACCACTATTTTATCTAAATTAATATGCATTAGTCATACCTTTTGATAAATTATTGTAGGCATAAAAATGGTAAATGCACTTAAGTCAACTAGATAATTATGAAGGTTATTTACAAAAAGCTTAATCATCAAGAGGAAAGGTGGAAAATCAACCTTAGGTCCCTTTATTGAGTGATCTACGTCAGCTCATGAAAAGTAATGTTTTCTTTAATATTCTTCATGTCCTCAACTATGTTTTATCTAGTCTTGTTAGTGGCAGAGTAGATATATTTAGTTGGTTTTATATTGTTTGATTTTTGGGGAATGGGATCATTCCTTAATCTAGGATCATAAGGATTGGCACCATTTTTAGGGGGATCAATTTGGCAATGGGTTGTTGTTTCATATGATTACTAAGGTCATAATTACTACTTTGGAATTTTTGAATATCTTGTACCTCATGGGTGGCTCTTTTGGTTCTTTATCCTCATGGTTGGGGAAGTTTAATGTTTCTAGCACCTTGGCAATGCTTAGGGATCTTGGAGTATTATAATTCTCATTTTGATTAGTATTATTGTTGTGGTTAGGGACTACCTCATAGTATTCCATATATTTATATAATATGTCAAATTCACTATAGAATTCATTGATGTCTAGTTCATCATGCTAAGTAATATTATACAAATGACATCAGTTAGGTAAGACCAACTCACATATGTTGATCTTGGGTAATTTATTAGGTGAGGTCTGTAGATGGTGGTTGTAATATTTATGGGAATGGTTGTATATTTGGTTGATGAAGTTACTATTTTAAATCTCACTTCCATTATTCCCAGCCTATTTATGAAGGCCTAAAAAATAATTATTGGGCTTATACACCATGCATTTTATATCATCTAGTTCAATATTGGTAGATTCATGAGGAATTCTTTGAATGTTGTTCACATTATGGACCAAAATTCTATTATGATATTGAGGTATTAATTCATTATTACATGGGATAAGGAATAATATGGGTTGATTTAGTGCAGCATGTCTAAAAGGAAGCTAATTTATCACTAGCATAGGTTGTAGCATGGGAATATCCTATCTCATGATAAAGAGGTGGTTTAAAACAATAATAATTCAAAATGTATTCAAGATGGATGGTGTCAATAGAACTTGAGGATTTAATTGTATTTCTACTTTTATTATATCTACATAAGATAAAGGTAGGTCTACCACCAATGTATCTTTGTTCAAGAACATATAAGTCCAATAATCTAATGCATTTCTATACATTTCAAGGATTCATTGGGAATCTATTATATATAACACAGTGATTGAGCTATACATATTTTTAAATCTATCATTGAAATATCTTATGGGTTCATTGGGTTTCATTTTTAAGTAGGTGAATTGTTGGTAGAGCACACTTGGATCAATTAACTTCCTAAATTGGGTGAGGAACATGTCACTGAATTAGCCCCAACTTATGATACATCCTTCAGGAAAGTTTAGGAACTATTTATACACTATGTTCATTAGAGTCAATGGGAAAATCTTACAGGTAATGTCCCCATGTTCAACATTCAAAAATTTGAGATTATTTTCATATGAGTTTATATTTTACTTAGTGTTACAGCCCAAACCTAGAATGAATATTAGGAGGTAAATTTATGGATTCCTAGGTAAATCATGGATAAATCCAAGAATGTCAATAATATACATAACCAACCTTGTCATAGGTGAAATGATAGTGGAGGTATCTTAGGGACAAACTGAGAGGATGAGCTAGTGGGTTTAACCAGGGTGTTTATCTCCCTTTAGTGGTTTCATTTATCTTATGGAATTACAATGGGGATATTATTAGTCTTCTAGGACTAGCTTTGGATCTAGTGATTGACATAATAGGATCCAAGATTCGCATAGATAAACTAGTAGGTTAAAGCTTGGAAATATAGTGAGAAGAGGGACTTCCTTATAGTGTCAATTATTTTTTTGTCTAAGATCTTGTTGTTAACCATGATTATTGGATTATATGTGATGAATGAGCTCAGTCAATAATTAGGGGACTTGCATCCTCTTGTTTTAAGATTATTAATGAAATAATATAGGGCACAAGTTGTAGGTATAGAGATAATTTATATAGCCTTCTTAGAATAGATATCCAAGAGATGTTGTACTACCATTAGAGGTATAAAACTAATTTTCTCACCAACTCATATAACTTTTACACTTCTAAAAAGACCAATTGTAATCTATTAAATTCACAATTATACTTTGCTTCACTTCACTATTTATAAATAAAGGGGAAGATCATTTGTTCACAAATAAACATAAAAAGAGAGGAAGGGTAAGGTACAAATAAAATATTCTAATTCAAGGGACTAGACAAACACTTTTAGGACCAAAACATGTTTACCTATCGTTGTACCATTGTATGTTTAGTTTCACAATTGTTCAAGCTCAAGTCACATAGGGAGAGAGTCTAAGGGGAAAGAGTAAATGTTTGATTCTAATATTCCTTTTAATGAATGAGTTATAAATAGGTATGTATTTAATCACACATAGGTCCTAATAAATTTAAAGTGAAATGAAAATAATCATAGTATTTAACATAAATAACATAAACACATACTAGTTAATGCATAAACTTTGTAGACAATCACATATTATGATCCTATAAAACTAGTATTAATCCATTATAGCAGAAATAAAAGGGAAGAATTCAAGTCAATCAGACACATTTACATATAAAATAAAAATTTTCATTATTTTAGTAGTGTTTGTTTGCAAATTAATTTGACCAATTTAACATACTAACTAATAGTATATAAAGAAGAGAGATATGGGTTTGGCCTCCAAGAGGCATGAGATACCACCCTTTACGATTAGTTATTGAAATGGTAAAATATAATTATGTTAGAATATTATTTGTCCTAAACTATATGGAACATACATCCATATTCCATTAAGGATCATCAAGGAGAGGTTTGATGTGGACCTCATCCTAATGGTTCTAATAAATTAACTAGGTTATGAATGATGAGTCTATGAGGTTGAACTTATATGAGTTAGTAGGCGAAGTTTGGATGAGCATGCCTTTATTTTAGATATTTATGTGTAGGGAGTATGGCAAGCACATACGTCTATGGCATTTGGATGACAATAAGATCGACCACTTAGCACATTATCAATGTCATTAATTACATAGTTAATTTTAAAACATGACAAATGTTTTATAATAAATCCTTTCAGATCCCACTATATGTCTCAGGCATACTTTTAATGTAGCATGAAACTTGACATGCCCTCACTACTAATGATGATTTGACAAGGTTTAACTTATGCAAGTTGATAGGTGAGGTTTGGATAGGTGTTCCTTTGATTGAGATATTATTCACATGGAGTGTAAGGAGAACATGCCTTTTTTACCTATGTAGCACTTTTAGTGACTAAAGAAATGGCCAATTGGAATTACATCAAGGTCCTTGAGTGTGAAAATTTGATTAGACCCATAATCCAAACTCTAAATATGGACATCCTATATGGTCAAGATGACCATCAATTTTAGGCTGTAATTTATTTCATGTAAGTCCATGTATCTTCTTTGCGTAGATCTCACCATGTCTCCACCTCTTAATGCTTAATAAATCAAACATGCCCATGAATCACTAGGGTCCTACTACATGCCAACCACCACTACCCTAGATATTTTTAGAAGTCCTAGGTCAATCTAACTTTTCCTTGATGATGGTGCATTGAGATATTGACAAATGGAAATATCCCAGTCACACATAGATCTGGAGGTCTTTGCCTAATATTCGATGTGCCTGACTACCTTGAAGTCTTGACATGTTGACATGTATCATAATCTCAGGTATCTTCCCACTCTATGCTCATTTTTACTACTCTAATTGACTTGGAGGCCCAAATATGTGGGATGTTGCCACATGGAAACATCATATTAACCTATAAGGTTGACCAACTACTCAACATCAACTGATCATCCTGAGGTAGGATAATAATATTATATAATGTGGCACAATCATAGGGATCTAGAGGGTTGATGGGTAATAATTTTATCTAAGTGTCATATATAATTAAATGTCTAATATCTTGGTAGGTGGTAGCCTCCCAAAATATTCAAAGCTATGAGATAGAAAACTAGCTATTAGCCCAATTTTAAATTTTCAAATAAAACAATTATGCCCAAAATAAAAAAATGATTAAGGCAAAACCCAAAATATAGACCAAACAAGCAAATTAAATACAAAATATGAAGTCTAAATATGAAATATATAAACATTCAATCAAATTTAATCCATAATAAGTTAAGAAAACATAGGGAACTGACTACGTGATCTTAAAAAACAAGGTTAAATCTCATAAAGAAGTAACTATTAGAAACCCAAATAGCACCCTGATTTGAAGGCTTAATAGATTTGGCTCTAAAACCTTCATAACTAGACTAAAATTGGAATGATTTGAGTTGTGGGACACCTAAACTCAGACTAGACCTCTATATTTTGTTTTGGATAGCTCCTCTGATGTATCACTCTACACTGCTTACTAAACTATTGATTATTGGGATAAAAAAGGGGGAGAAGGAAACTGAAAAGGAAATATTAATTTAATATTGTTGATACACCTATATTTTTGGTTCATCTACTCTATTTGAGATCCTAAAACACTGATTAGATAAGTAAAGACCAAATCGATAACTCCAAATATCTCCTATGCATCAATATTTCATGTAGAGGTTTTATTTGGTTATCAAAGCCTGAGGGAAATGATGTAATAGCCATGATTCAAGACACTTACCAACAACTTATATCCACTATAAGCCCAAACAAAAGACATTAAACACTGAACATAACCTACATAATCTAAAAAACTAGTAGGTAGGTGAGAATCAAGACTTGACAAGGGAGAAATTTATACCATATATGCAAATCAAACTAAAATTACACACTATACTAGCATAATGGAATCTGAAACAATCATTTTATTTATATGGAATGGTTATAAAACTAAATCTTAGTAGAGTCTGGTCATGAAAAGATAGGGATAGATCCCAAAATGCTTTGAAATCTAACAATATATATCCAAAATGAAAGCTTCTAGCCAAAGCGACATAGAATGGGGACAATGATTAGTCTTACTTTAGTTAACTCAAAACAACATCTATTTACAATATTAAATCAAATCTATAAATATCTTTAAAGTCTTCAAAACATGCATAATCTTTAATCTTGGCATAGAAAAGAAGGTGGTGGGCCCTTGATGAGTTTTCAAAACCTATTACATGTACATATACACCAATATTGGTCTTAATTTAATTTTAAGTGAGCTGGAGCTAAAGTGTAACATGAAGGAAACCTTCTTTCATGAGATGACATGGAATTAGCTAACTAGTAAGAACTATTCAACTCCCTTTGAATTAAACATGCATGAAGTGTCACTTGAATTATTGAAAATGTGAATTAATATCTATGGAAATAGTATATAGGTATCATGGAAACTCCTCTTTTAACTCTTTGATAGCCAATATTCAATGCCAAAATTCAAATTTAATAGATAAGATAGGCCTATTAAGCCAACTAGGCCTATTAGTCCATCTAGGCACTTGAAACTCCATACAACCTACACAAAACACCATGAAACTTGTACAAAAAAATATACTATACCTAGAACAACTTTTCTCATCACATGATATGTGATTTTGATGAGAAAACTCTTGCATGTCAGTCAATAGGGTTGACTAGGCCCACTTTGCTCCCTTTTTCTGTAGACTAGACATTTTGATTAATCTAGTAGGGGAATGTTAAATAATATTTCTTACCAAATGAATATTTTAGGATGAATAAAAATTCTCATGCTTTTATCTCCATGGACTTTTTTCATGTAAAATACCTTGTACCTCATTTATCATGTTTTTTCCACAAAAAACATGATTTTTATCCTAATTGGTACAGCTCCATACATCAAATTTTCAATTTTGAAATAATATATAAGTTTAATTTACATTTGAAGATGTTTCAGGTTGATCCATGGTGATTTGGTGGCACTAAAATCAGCCTTTTGTAAAATTAGTTTTTTGAGGCTTTGGGAGAGTTTTGAAGCTGAAACTTCAAACTGATGATTCATGAAGTAGAGACATAAAAATAAAAAAATATTTAAATTTATGTGTATTAAATTAACACCCCTAACATGCCTAAAAATATTGGGTTTCCATGCAAAATATGTGCAAAGTTATCATGTAGAGGAAAACTACCTATAGGGTTTTTCTTGCATTCTAGGCTACCTACGCTCTTAACGATTGTTAATAAAGTAAAACCCATAAAATAGAATAATTTTTTCATGAATTAAAATTTAATAGGTTTCTCCAAAACATACTAATATCATTTGGCCAAACTCCCTATGTGGTGAAATATACGGGCACCTAAACAGGTGGCTTGAAAGGATGTCTAGAACTATAGAAATTAAAATTCTTCACCTAGATAAAAATTAATATTACCATCATTATAAATTCCTAAAAAAATCATTATTTTGTCCATATAATTTTATCAAAACACTCTGAAACTATCTTATTACTTGAAAAGTCAAAAATGCCTTTTTGGCCTAAATGCTTGCTTCCTTACTTGAAAAAGCCTATATGAGCATGGTTTGAATATAATTTAGAGTTTTAAAACTTTTTAAATGTCCTATGATGATTTAAAAACATCATCCCATGTTTTTAAAACTTTGACTTGGACTTTGCAACCTCTGAGGCACCTCTAAACACTATTTGATCCAATGGTGACCTCAAAAAGATACGTTGATGACTGTGACAAAATAGAGAGCAATTCCACTTGTCCAATCACCTTTAAAATATTATGAATTATTTATAAACACATTATTATTCTATTTACCAAATTTTAGGGCAAATCTCCACCTGTAGATGCTAAAATCCTCAAATTTCCTCAAAAATGCCCCTTTGTATGGTCTAATCATGCATTTGACTATGTAGGTGCATATTGCAAGTGTTTTTATGAGTAATTTAGGTTTAAAAGATCAAAATAATCTTAAATTAGAAAAAAATTCCTCTTAATATCTTGAAAACATCCTCTATCCCTCTTTCTAGCATGTTTAGACCCTTCTAGTAAGGCATCCTTGACCTTACACAATCAATTTCCATACATCTGATGTACTATCATCTTAATTCATGTTTATTGATGTCTTAATGACTTTGAATAATTATTTTATGATTTCAATACCACCTAAAACTACCTAAGTCATTTCATAACCTCAACTTAAAAAGATGATCTTTAGCTCTTTGACCTTATGGCCTAGGACTGTGTTTTAGGCATAGTTGTAGGTGGTTATTGATCAGGTTTGAAAAAGTTTAGTGGAAATTCCATCCTAAATATATCATTATAAACTATTTATATCTATTTAAATTTTCTACTCATCTCTTTTATAGCAATTTAACTAGTTTCCAAACTTTTAGGCCTTAAATTGTGCATAGTTCATACAATGTCCTGTAGGTACAAGTATATTTTAAGTGTATGAGTGCATCTTAGGTATTTTAACCCTAATTTTACCCTTTATTAATGTATATGTCCTTGAAAATATATATTTACTTCAATTATTCCTTAATACATACTTGGATATGAGTCCTCATCAAGGGCTATTAGTCTTGAAACCTAGTTGTATAGGATTATAGGTGCATACTTGAGATGTAGATTGTAGCACTAGATATTAATGTACATTTTATTGGTTTAAAACATTTTTATTATCATGAAATTGTCCTCTAAAAACAAACCCTACTATCAAACTCCATGTTCTCAACCTCCTCTTTAGCCCTAGTCATGTATGTGCTCCTAAGTTTGTAAGTTATGGTTCTTGGGGTAACTAACTATAGATGGTGTTTTATAACCATAATGATAGATTAATGGGAAGCATTGATCTTTAATACTCATACAACCTCCATGAAAAAAAAATGAGTTTGTAAAAAAACACTCTTAGATTCTTTATACGTGAAACCCTTGCATTAACTGTGTTTGCACCTTAATCTATGTGGCTATAGGTTACTCCTCATGGGATGGTTGTAGGTGACTATAAATCACTATTATAACCTAATTTGTAATTTTTTTGAACCCTTTTGGTCATCATGATGAGTCTTAAAACATCATTTTTAAATGAAATTTATGCAATAAGAGACCCTAACATTTAACCATGAAACCCTCTTTTCATCCTCTGCCTACCAAACCTTGAGGGATATAGGTATATATTTATATTGAATGTAGATGTTGGTTTTAAGTCCTTTTGTAGGTTCAAGTATTGAGTGGCATAGAGACCATGCTATATCATTACTATACTATGAAATATCATACCTATACCTGAAGCATCCTTTTGAACCTTAAGTACCTCTTAATGGCTGCACTTTTAACCTTAGGCTGACTGTAGGTCTCATTAGGAGTTATAAGTGTCCTGTGGCAGGCTATGGGTGAGTTCCCTAGTGTTTTTAATTCTCATTAAGTCTTAATTACATGCATTTATATCCTCTTTTATTTACAATTCTTTAAATATAGGTAAAAAATATTCTTTCTAGATATACATTGATGACCAAGCTCTCATTTGTACTAGTAAATACACTACTGGCCTATAGGTGCATTCTAGGCACTATAGGTCCATATGCATGAAGTAAAAAACATGATAAGTTATTTTTGTCTCAAAATAATGATGATATTCCTCACAAATGTGATAGCCTCATAATAAAAAATGAATCAAATCATCTTGAAATGCATTCAAAGCATGATTGATTACTATAGGCTTCCGCTTGATTGTACCTGGTATAGATTGTGGACTATAGAGTGCTTGGAGAGTCCATTAAATATGACTATGATTCTTGATTCTATCCCTTATATTATTGGTGATATTACTTGTATATACTACTACAACCATGAATATAATCATTCTAATATTGATTTCCTTGAGACTTGTATGACTTCATTTGATTTTCTTCATTATATGCACCTATTATAGGTGGTCATATTCATGTAATTTAATGCTTCAATTGACTTGTATCCTCCTTTTGATCATGTAGTACCATTTATCAACCTTTTTATTTCTTTGAAATTGGAAATATATAAATATAGGTGGGGTGTGGGTGGTAAAACCATAAAAAGAGGATGAAATATGTTGAAAAGGCATGAATGGAGATAAAAAAGAGGCAAAAACATAGTGGTTTAATAGTGATTAGGAGTGGATGAGATGGAGATGGAAAGGAAGGTGAGGGATCATGATAAATAAAAGAGGATTGTATGAAAATATGAACACTTGAACATCATTCTACCTAAATTTTGAGACAATTGGAGGAGGACAAGAAGTCATAAATGAAACCTAGTTTTCTGTTAAAAACCTTAAAATTTGCATAGAAACCTTAAAATATGCTAATCTAGAAATCTTTATGCACTTTGAGAGCATGGAGATGGGATTATTTATATTAATATTGGATAATATATAGTAATTATGATTATAAATCATGATAAACTTGATGGAGACCCTACAAATAAACTTTATTGAAAACTTGAAGCTTCCATCTCTCCTCTTGAGCATACAATTCACTTTTGAAGCTCATTGACTATAGAAATGAACTCATCCTATCAAAGATCATTTTTTTGACCATTAAAAATGTAAAAAAACATGAATATAAACATGATAAGGTAGGTTATGTCCTTGATAATCTTTACCAACTAGAATTTTCTTGAAATGATGCCCTAGTGAAGATAAATTGAAGAAAACCATTTGCCTTTTTGGTTGCAAAGATGCATAAATTTATTTTAATTTAACTAGATTATTCATAAGCTTGGATAATTTAATATGACAACCACTTTATCCATCAAGAAGCACTCTGAGTCTAGTTTTTGTACTCTTCTCTAGTAGTTTGTACTATCAAAAAACCTACAGGCATGTCCTTTTGTGAAAAATTACCAATTGGAAGGAGGAGACTAGTTTAAGGCATGTATGGACATAAATTACCATATAATTCCTAATAAATCTTGATCATTTCCTATTTAAGCTATCCCTTGACCTGTATGTATGGAATTCATAGGGAATACGCACCTTTTCTTGAAAAATGAAGGAAAAGAGTCTAATTTTACCCTTTAATAGATGACTAAGCCTTCCACCACCATGTTTATGCATGATAAATATTTATATGAGGGTTTTATAGGTTTATACATATAAATTAGACTTTTATATGCTTTACTTAGCCTAAATTGTCATGTGTGGGTTAACATAAGCCTCTTTCACACTTGGAAACATGTCAAAACATACTTTTGATTTTTAAAACTTTGGACTAAGATAATGTTTATGTTTTTGAAAATATTTATAGGCTTTTTAAGGATAATTAATGACCTTTCTACTCCAATTTTGACATTTTAAGACAAGGAAATGTCCTTTTATGCTTAAAATACATAGTTTGACCAGCTGTAGAGGATTATTGACTAATTTTGGAAAGTTTTATGTTATAGGGGTAGTAATTTGGCGTTGATAGGTCAAATTACTAATAATTATAGTGAATCTCATGGGGTGACAAGCCTACTGGTCAAAATAACTCACTGGTTTTCAAGTGACAATGGAAAACTAGGACATAACAACTTTGACCGGATGACTTTTTTGACTAAAAAATAGACTCTTTTAGGTTTTATAATACCTATTTTGATTGTTAAAAAATAAGATTTAATGGAAACAAAAACTAATCTAAAAATCAATGACAACTAAACTAAGGAAAAAATAAAAATAATAAGATGGAAGCAAATTGATGCTTGTGCTAATCACTTATTAACATAAAGTAAACCTAGAACAACTAACCTGAAGAAAGATGATTTCCTCCAAGATCAAATGGAAAGTTATTTAATGCACCATGGAACTTTGCAACATGTTTTCTTTCTCTTAATGGAATTTTCATGTAGATGGGAGCACTTGTACGTTCATGTCTTCTTGATGGTGTAGCTAGGATTCCTACCTCCATTCTTAGGTATATTGATTAAAGGTATGGATCCAAAACCCAATCATATTGCTCCTAGATCGATGTAATTTTCAAGAACATATTCAATTATTATTAATTTATTAGTTGCCAATGATTTGATATCTCTTCTATTATACCTTGATTTTTCTCCTCACAGACATGTAACTTGTCTAAATCTTCATGATTGATCTTTTGTACCTCATTTGGCATGCTAAAGGGCATAATTTTATCATTTTATTAGTGATCAATAGTAATGACTTGAGGTACTAGATCAGATAACACTTGTTCATTCTTATTATCTTCATGAATTCACTCTTCTTGTGAGCCAAAATGGATATATTCAGTAGCTCATTGGTCTTTAATATCTTCCACAAGATGTGTGAGATCCTGAAAAGCATGATATTAATTATAAATATCCATATATTTCTACCATAAATAATCATAATTACGTTCACTCTTATTCTCTTTGGCTAGATTGAATTCATAAATGGTTAATTTAACAATTTATTGAGGAGCTTCTTAAGGTGAGCCTGTTGATATGTGATCAAGAGACTTATAATAAACAGCTTCTTATTGCATACCTGAAACTTATTATTATTGTACTTGTTCTTATACTTGTATCTCAACCTATATATCACCTTATTTGACATTATGACATATTGGATCATGCTCTTCTTTCCCTATAAGTATCTCAATGACAATGTTGTCTTGTTCGTCAATTGAATGATCTTTCTTATCTTCAAGAAACTCATTCATCTCAGGTGTTACTTCTTCATTCACCTTGCAAAGGAGAGGTTATTACTCTAAAATTGGCATAGTAGACCCTTGAAAATATTTAATAAGATGAGAAAGGTCAATAGAATTTACCATAGATAACTAATTTTTCTCATGGAGCTGATCTTCTTAGATCATCTTCACCTCCTCTCTTTGATGCACTTTTTCTTAAATGGCTTTCGATGAAGGAAAGGACTTTGGCTTCTAAGGAGAAATGAGTGGAGGATGAATGATCTCTAGTTTGATTTTAAACTCATCATCTTGAAGTATGCTTAAATGTTCTTCTTTATCTCTAAACTATCGTATCTAATTCCAATTTAAGAACTTGGGTTTATGAACCTCTGCTTCTATAATTTTTGCAGCCATGGGTTTGAAATAAGAAATTGTATGTTGTGTTGCCTCTACAACCACCATTGAATACTGAAGATGCTAATTTTCAAGCTCAATTTTCTTGGTTAAATTAGCCTCAAAATCATGGATTAGATCTCTACAGATTTATTCCTACAAACTTGAAGATGTAGGATCCTATATGATCTTTGCAATCTGAAAATTAGACTTATCATAACAAACTTCTTCAACTTTCTGAGGCCTCTCTTGGATAGACTTCTAGGTAGGAAAGTTACGTAAGGTTTGGATTCACTCTTGAAGGCTGTGATAAAAATTAATTTACTAATCATAAATGGAAAAGGGCATCTCTATAGGAATATACTTTTGGTTATGATGACACTGAGATTTCTCATAAACCACTAGCCTCTCTTTAATGCTTACTATTAGACCTCCTATATCTAGAATATCAAAACTAAACTATGATTGACCATGCCTTATAAAATTTACACATACCTATTTAGCCTACTATAAATTATCTCTAATGTTCTAAATTTCATGCTTGGAAACCTCATATCCATAACACTTCTTAGTACATATGTTTATCATCTATTTCTCATAGGCAAACAGAGTTATCTTAAAGCTTGAGATGGATTGTTTTGGGACTTGACTGGGCTAATGAGGGGAATAACAAGATTCATGAACATTGTTATAGGAATGGTATGAGTTATCATACTACTGACAAATCTTTGTATATTCATCATAGGCTGATATGGCTCATGATAAGATTGATATGGGTCATAAAGATCATATTGGAACTACTAGTAAGGAGAAGAATGATATAATTTTTCTGTGTAGGCTGACATAGCCTAGAAAATCATGAAGATAACTAAAATTATGAACAATAATGTACCTTTTACCTTGAGATAAATGCCACAAGAGTAATAGAAATAGGTTTTTAAGATGATATTCTATAAAATTGTACTCCAATACTTGAATTCATGCCCCACTGAGCATGATAAAACTATTAGCAACCTAGATAACACCTTGCTTTGAAAGCTTCATATATTTCACTCTAAAACCTTCACACCTAGACTAACATTAGAATTATCTAATTTGTGGGACACTTAAACTTAGACCAGACCTCTAGGTTTCTCTAAGGCTAGCTCCTCTAATGTATCACTCTAAACTACTTACTAAACTAATGAATGTTGGGATGAAAAGGGGGAGAAGGAAATTGAAAGGGAAATCCTACTTTACTATTGGTGATATGTGTATATTACTAGTTCATCCACTCTATTTGAGCTCCTAAAATATTGATTAGACAAGTAAAGATTGAATCTACAACTCCAAATATCTCTAATGCATCAATATTTTATGTAGAGGTTTTATCTGGTTATCAAAGCCTAAGGGAAATGATGGAATAGGCCTGATTCAAGTCACTAACAAACCACTTATATTGAATAAAATCTCAACCAAAAGACATTAAACACTAAACATAACCTGCATAATCTGACAAACTAGTAGCTAGGTAAGAATCAAGACTTGACAAGGGAAAAATTTCTACCACATATACAAATCAAATTGATATTACACACTATACTAGTAGAATGGAATCTAAAACAATCATTTTATTTATCTAAAAAGGTTACAAAACTCAATCTTGGTAGAGTCTAGTCATGCCAAGAGAGGGATAGATCCCAAAATGCTTTGAAATCCAAAAACATATATCCAATAGGAAAGCCTCTAGCTAATGTGTCTAGAATGGAGACAAGGATTAGTCTTCCTTTAGTTAACTCAAGATAAAATCAATCTACAATATTAAATCAAATCCAAAAATATCTTTGAAGTATTCAAAACATGCATAATCCTCAATCTTGACATAGAAAGGAAGGTGGTGGGCCCTTCATGAGTTGTCAAAACCTATTATATGGAAAACTACACCAATATTGGTCTTTATTTTATTTTAATTTAGCTATATCTGAAGTGTAACATAAAGGAAACATTCTTGCATGAGATGACATAGAACTAGCTAACTAGTAAGGACTAGTCAACTCCCTTTAAACTGAACATGCTTGAAGTGACACTTGAATTATTGAAAATGTGAATGAATATATATGGTAATATTAGATAGGAAGCATATAAACTCCTTTTTTTAACTCTTTTATAACTAATCTTCAATTCCAAAATTCAAATTTGATTGATAAGATAGGCCTATTAACCCAACTAGGCCTAGTAGTCTATCTAGGAACTTGAAACTCTATATCACCTTCAAAAAACACCATGAAACCTTGAAAAACAATGATACTAAACTTGGAACAACTTTAATCATCACAAGACATGTGATTTTGATGAGAAAACTCTCACCATTCAATTAACAGGGTTGACTAGGCCCACTTTGCTCCCTTTTTCTACAGACTGGCCATTTTGTTTGAGATAATAGGGGCACTCTCAAGAATATTTCTGACCAAATAAAGATTTAAATATGAATATCAAGTCTTATGCTTTCATCTCCATGGATTTTTTTCATGTAAACTACATTGTACCTCATTTTCCATGCTTTTTTCTATAAAAAACATGATTTCTACCCTAATCCATACAACTCCATACATCAAATTGTCATTTTTGGAACAATCTCAAAGTTTAATTGACATTTGAAGATCTTTTAGGTTGATCCAATGGTTATTTTGTATAAATAAAATCAATTTTTTTTAAAAATGATTTTTTTAGGGTTTGGGAAGGTTTTGAAGATAAAATTTTTAAATGATGATTCATGAAGTAGAGACCTCCAAATATAAAAATATTTCCATTAATGTGTATTACATTAACACCCCCCCCCCCCCCCCCCAACACCCTTGAAAATATTGGGTTCTGATGAAAAATATGTGCAAAGTTATCACGTAGAGAAAAACTGCTTATAGGGTTTTGCTTGCATTCTAGGCTACCTACGCTCTTGGAAATTGTTCATAAAGTAATTCCCCTAAAAAAAACTCAATTTTCATGAATTAAAATTTAATATGGGTCCCCAAAACATACTAATAGTGTTTTTCCAAAATCCTTACGTGTTGAAGGATACAAGCACTTGAATAGGTGGTTTGGAAGGGTGTCTAGAACTGTAAAAATTGAAATTCTTCACTTGGATGAAAATGACTCTTCCCCTTATTATAAATTACTGAAAAAATAATTATGGGGTTTGTATCATTCTATCAAAACACCTTGAATCTATCTTCTTACTTGAAAATTCAAAAATGATTATTTGACTTGAATGTTTACTTGCTTAAAAAAGCCTATATGAGCATGGTTTGAATATAATTTGGAGTTTTGACACTTTTTAAAGGTCCTATTATGATTTATAAACATCATCCCATGTTTTTAAAACTTTAAATTGGATTTTATAACCTCTATGGCACCTCAAAACACTGTTTATTCCAATGGTAACCTCAAAAAGACATATTGATGAATGTCACAAAACAATGAGTACTTACACTTGTCCAATTTCCTTTAAACTTTTATTTATTATTTATCAACTCATTATTATTATATGTAATACTTACACTTGTCCAATTTCCTTTAAACTTTTATTTATTATTTATCAACTCATTATTATTATATGTAACAAATTTCAAGGTAAAAATCCACCTATAGATGCTAGAATACTCAAATTTCCTCAAAAATGTCCTTTTTGCATGGTTTGATCATGCATTTGACTATGTAGGTGCATATTAATTTTTTTTAATGATTAATGGAGGTTTAAAATATAAAAATCATCTTCATTTATCACAAAATTCCTCTTAATATCTTGAAAACATCATCTATCCCTATTTCTAGCATGCTTAGACCCTTCTAGCAAGGCATCCTTGACCTTACATAATCAATTTATATAGATATATGATGTGATATCATCTTAATTCATGTTTATTGATGTCTAAATTAATTTTAAAAATTATTTTAGTGTCACTCTCACCGAAAATTTCTTAAGTCATTTCACAACCTCACTTGACTTTAAAAAATGATCTTTAGCTCTTTGATCTTATGGCCTAGGATTGTGTTTTAGGCATAGGTGCAGGTGGATATTTATCAAGTTTGAATAATTTTAGTGGTCATTACATCATAAATATATTATTAAAAACTATTTAGATCAATTTAAATTTTATACTCATCTCTTTTATATGAATTTGACTAGTTTCCAAGCTTTTAGGCCTTAAACTATGCATAGTCCATACAATAACCTACAGGTACAAGTTTCTTTGAAGTGTATGAGTGTATATTAGGTATTTAAACCATCATTTTCCCATTTATTAATTCATATTTTATTTAAAATATATATTTAATTCAATTATTCCTTAAAATATACTTGGATATGAGACCCCATCATGGGCTATTAGGCTTGAAACCTACTTGTATAGGACTGTAGGTGCATACTTGAGATGTAGACTATAGTACTGGATATTAGAGGACCTTTTCCTAGTTTAAAAAATTGTTAATCTCATTAAATTTTTGTTTGAAAACAAACCCTACCATCAAACTCCATGTTCTCAACCTATTCTTTAGCCCTAGTCATGTTTATGCTCTTAAGGTTGTAGGCTATGGTTCTTGGGGTAACTAGCTGTAGATGGTGTTTAAAATCATCATGATAGCTTAATGAGAATAATTGAACTTTAATACTCATAAAACCTCCATGAAAAAAAATTATTTTGGCAATAAACCTTCGTAGATCCTTTATACTTGAAACCCTTGCATTGATTATGTTTTCACCTTAACCTATGTGGCTATAGGTTACTCCTCATGGGTTGGCTATAGGTGACTGTAACTCACTATTAGAACCTACTTTGTCATTATTTTAAAACTTTTTGGTCATCATTATGATTCTTAAAACATCATTTTTCAATGAAATTTATGAAATTATAGACCCTAGCATTTAACCATGAAACCCTCTTTTCATCCTCTGCCTACCAAACCTTGAGGGCTATAGGTGGATATTTATATTAACTGTAGATGCTAGTTTTAATTCCTTTTGTAGGTGAAATTATTGAGGGGCCTAGATACTATGATATATCATTACTATACTTTGTGAGACCATACCTATACCTGAATCATCCTTTTGAACCCTAAGTCCCTCTTGATGACTACACTTTTGACCTTAGTCTAACTATAGGTCTCATTAGTAGTTGTAGGTGTACTTAGGTAGGATATAGGTGAGTCCCCTAGGGTTTTTTGATTATCCTTAATACTTAAATATATAAATTTATATCCTCTTTTATTTAAAATGCTTTGAATATAGGTAATTATTCTTTTTTAGATATATATTGATGACCAAGCTCTCACCCATACCACTGAATACACTACAGGCCTATAGTTGTATTATAGGCACTGGAGGTCCATATGCATGAAGTAAAAATAATGATAAGTGACTTTTTGTCCCAAAAACATGATTATAACTTGATAAAAATATGAATCAAATCATCTTTAAATGCATTTAAAGCATGATTGATTACTATAGGCTTGATCTTGATTGCACCTTGTACAGACTATGGACTGTAGAATTCTTGGAGAGTCCATTAGATATGAATGTGATTCTTAATCCTCTCCTTTATATGATTTGTGAGATTACTTTTATATACTGATACAACCATAAATACAATCATTGTAATATTTATGTCCTTGATACTTGTATGACTTCATTTGATTTTCTTGGATGTATGCACCTATTATAGGTGGTCATATCCATCTAATTTGATGCTTAAATTGGATTGTATCCTCCTTTTGATCATGTTGTACCCTTTATCAACCTTTGTATTTATTTTAAAATGGAAATATGGAAATAGAGGTGGGTTGTGGGTGGTAAAACCATGAAATGAGGATGAAAGATGTTGAAAAGGCATGAATGGAGATGGAAAAGAGGTGAAAACATAGTGGTATGACATTGATTGGCAGTGGATGATATGGATATCAAAAGGAGGGTGAGGGAGCATGGAAATATAAAGATAATTAGTATACATAGACATGAACACCTAACCATAATTATACCTAACTTTGGATATCATTGGAGGAGGACAAGGAGTCAAAAATGAAACCTATTTTTCTATAAAAAAACCTTAAAATTTAAAAACAAACCTTAAAATATGCTAATCTAGACCTCTTTAGGCACTTTGAGAGCATGGAGATTTGATTCTTGATATTAATCTTGGATAATTTATTATAATTATAATTTAAAATCATTATAGACTTGATGGAGATCCTGTAAACAAACTTTTTTGAAAACTTAAAGATGCCATCTCTCCTCTTGACCTTACAATTCACTTTTGAAGCTTATAGACTCAAAAAATAAAATCATATAAAATATCCTTTGTTTAAAAATTAAACATGTAAATAAAACCTAAATAAATCCATGAGAATTTAGTTTGGGTCCCTAAAATCTTTACCAACTAGAATTTTCTTGAAATGATGCCCTAGTGAAGAGAAACTCAGTTGCCTTTCTGGTTGCAAGGCTGCAAAAATTTATCTAATTTAAATTAAATGGTTCATAAGCCTAGATTCATAAATTTAATAACCACTTAATCCATTATTAATCCCTCTGAGTTTATTTTCTTCACCCCAAAATTGAGATTTGTACTCTCATCCAATAGTCTGCACTTTTAGAAAACTTGTAAGCATGTCCTTTTGTGCAAAATTTCCAATTAGAAGGAGGAGACTAGTTTAGGGCCTATAAGGGCATAAATTTCCATAAAATTGATACTAAAACTTGATCATGGCCTGATTAGTCTATCCCATGACTTGTATGTATGGAATCCATATAGAATAAGTACCTTTGCTTGAAAAATGAAGGAAAAGAGTAATTTTTCCCTTTAATAGATGACTAAGCCTTCCACCACCAAGTTTATGCACGATGAAGATTTCCATGAGGATTTTACATGTCTAAAAATCAAAATTAGAATTTTTAATGATTTACTTGGCCCAAATTGGCATGTGTGGGTTAACATAAGCCTTTTTTGCACTTGAAAATATGTTGAAACACACTTTTAATTTTTGAAACTTTGGACTAAGATAAAGTTTATGTTTTTAAACATATTTAAAGGATTTTTGAGGATAATTAATGACCTTTTTACTTTAATTTTGAAATTTTAAGATAAGGAAATGTCCTTTTAGGCTTAAAATACATAGTTTGACTAGTTGCAGAGGATTATTGATCAAAGTTTAGAAAGTTGTGTTATAAGGGTAGTAATTCGGCCTTGATAGGTCAAATTACTAAAAATTATGTTAAATCTTAGATGTTGACTAGCCGTCTGGTCAAAATAACTCACTAGTTTTCATGTGACAATGGTAAATTGGGACATAACAACTCTGACTGAATGACTTTCTTAACTGAAAAATAGACTCTTTTGGGTTTTGTGATACCTTTTTTGATTGTGACATAAATATATTGAAGGGAAACAATAGCTAATATAAAAATAAAGTATAGCTAAACTAAGGAAAGGAGGGAAACAATGAAAGGGAAGCATATTATTACTTATGCTAATCATTTATTAACATAAAGTAGACCTAGAATGACTAACTTGAAGCAAGATGCTTTCCTCCAAGATCAAATAGAAAGTTATTTAATGCACCATGGAACTTTGTAACCTGTTTGATTTCTATTAATGGCATTTGATTGCAGATGGGAGCACCTATATGTTCATGTCTTCTTGATGTTGCAGTTGGGATTCCTACCTCCATTCCTAGGTACATTGATTAAAGGTATGGATCTAAGACCCAATCATATTTCTCCTAGATCTATGTACTTTACAAGAACATCTTCAATTCTTCTTCATTTATTGGTTGCCAATGATTTGATATCTCTTCCATTGTACCTTGATTTTGCTCTTCATAAACATGTAACTTGTCCAGATCTTCATGATTTATATTTTGTACCTCTATTGGAATGATAAAGGGCAAAATTTCCTCATTTTGTTGGTGATCAAGAGTAATGACTTGAGGTAATAGATCAGCCAACACTTGTTAATTCTTATTATCTTCATGAATTTTCTCTTCTTATGAGCCAAAATGGATAGATTTAACACCTGGTTGGTCTTTAATATCTTCCTTGGGAAGTGTGAGATCCTAAAAAGCATGATATTAATTATTAATACCCATATATTACTACCATAAATCATCATAATTACTTTCACTCTTATCCTCTTTAGCTAGATTGCATTCATCAATGGTAAATTCAACAAGTTCTTGAGGAGCTTCTTGAGGTGAGACTGTTGATATGTGATCAGGAGACTTATAAGAAACATCTTCTTGTTATATACCTAAAACTTCTTCTTCTAGCACTTGTTCTTCTACTTGTATCTCAGCCTATATCTCATCTTCTTTGACATTATGATAGATTGGATCATGCTCTTCTTTCCCTACAAGTATCTCAATGACAATGTTCTCTTGTTCTTTAATTGAATGTTATTTCTTATCTTCATGAAATTCATTCATCTTAGCTGCAACTTCATTATTCACCTAACAAAGGAGAGGTTCTTACTCCAAGAGTGGAATAGTAGACCCTTGAAAGTATTTAACAAGATGAGAAAGGTCCATAAAATTTACCATAGATAATTGATTTTGCTCATGGAGTTTCTCTTCTTAGATCATCTTCACCTCCTATCTTTGTTGCACTTTTTACTGAATGGCTTTCAATGAAGGAAAGGACTTTGAATTCTAAGGAAAAATGAGTGGAGGATGAATGATCTCTAGTTTAATCTTGAACTCAACATCTTGAAGTATAATTGAATGTTCTTCTTTCTCTCTAGACTGTTGTATCTAATTCCATGTTATGAACTTGGGTTTATGAACCTCTGCTTATATACTTTTTATATCCATGGATTTGAAATAAAGAATTTGTTGTTATGTTTCCTCTATATCTACCATTGAATATTGGAGATGTTGATTTGTAATCTCAATTTTCTTGGCTAAATTAGCCTCAAAATCATGGATTATATCTCTAGGGATTTTTTCTTGAAAATTTGAATATGTAGGCTCCTGTATGATCTATGCAATCTAAAAATTAGACTTCTCATAACAAACTTCAAATTCCTGAGACCTCTCTTGCTAGGAAAGCTAGGTAAGGTCTGGACTGACTCTTAAGGGTTGTGATAAACATTAGTTTTCTGATCATAAAGGTAAAATGGTAGTTCTATGGGAATATACTATTGATTATGATGACCCTAGGATTTCTCATAAACCACTAGCCTCTCTTCAACGCTTACTATTATACCTCCTATGTCTAGAATATCAAAACTAAAATTTGACTAACCTTGCCTTATGAAAGTTAAAAATACATCTTTAGCCTACTATAAATTATCTCTCATGTTCTAAATTTCATGCTTGGAAACTTCCTATCTATATCTCTTCTCAGTATCTATGCTTATCATTTATTTCTCATATCCAAATAGACTTTTTTTTAATATTGAGATGGATTGTTTTGGGACTTGACTGGGTTGATTAAGGGAGTAAAAATATTCATGAGTGCTATTATAGGACTGGTATGAGCTATCATACTACTGATAAAGCTTTGTATATTCATCATATGGATGATATGGCTCATGATAGAACTGATATGGGTCATGAGGATCATATTGGAACTATTGGTAAAGAAAAGAATGATAGAATTCTTCTTTATAGGTTACCATAGCCTAGAAAATCATGAAGATACCTAAAATTATGAACAAAAATGTACCTTTTACCTTGAGATAAAGGCCAAAAGAGTACTAGAAATTAGTTCTAAAGATGATATTCTACAAACTTATATTCCAATAGCTGAATTCATGTCCCACTAGGCATGTCATAACTGGTAGCAACCTAGATAGCACCTTTCTTTGAAGGATCATAATATTTGGATCTAAAACCTTCACACCTAGACTAACATTAGAATGATTTGAGTTGTGGCACACTTGAACTCAAACTAGACCTCTAGATTTTGTTGAGACTAGCTCCTCTGATGTATCACTTTGCACTACTTACTAAACTGTTGATTGTTGGGATGAAAAGGGGGAGAAGGAAACTAAAAGGGAAATATTGCTTTACTATTGGTGATACACCTATATTGTTGTTTCATCCCTTTATTTAAGATCCTAAAACATTGATTATACAAGTAAAGATTGAATTTACAACTCCAAATATCTCCAATGCATCAATATTTCATGTAGAGGTTTTATCTAGTTATCAAAGCCTAAGGGAAATGATGGATAGGTCTAATTCAAGGCACTAAAAAAACACTTATATTGACTATAATCTCAGCCAAAAAACATCAAACACTAAACATGACCTGCATAATCTGACAAACTAGTAGCTAGGTGAGAATCAGGACTTGACAAGGGAGAAATTTCTACCACATACAAATAAAACTGATATTACACACTATAATAACATAATGGAATCTTAAATATTCATTTTATTTATCTAAAAAGGTTACAAAACTCAATCTTGGTAGAGTCTAGTCATGCCAAGAGAGGGATGGATCCCGGAATACTGACATCAAATAATATATATCCAAAAGGAAAGCCTCTAGCCATTGTGGTGTAGAATGGAGACAAGGATTAGTATTTATTTCATTAACTCAAGATAAAATCCATTTACAACAGTAATTAAAATCCATAAATATCTTCAAAGTATTCAAAATATGCATAATCCTCAATCTTGGTGTAGAAAGGTGGTGGGCCCTGGATGAGCCGTCAAAACCTACTGTATGGAAATATATTCAAATATTTATCTTTATTTAATTTTAAGTGAGTTGGAGTTGTAGTGTAACATGAAAGAAACCTTCTTGCATGAGATGAAATGGAACTAGCTAACTAGTAAGGACTAATCAACTCCCTTTGAATTGAACATGATTGAAGTGGCACTTGAATTCTTAAAAATGTGCATGAATACCTATGGAAATAATATATAAGTATCATGAAAATTCCTTTTTTAACTCTTTGATAGCCAATATTCAATGCCAAAATTTAGATTTGATTGATAAGATAGGCCTATTAAGACAACTAGGCCTAGTAGTCTATCTAGGCACTTGAAATTCCATAGGACCTAAAAAAACACCATGAAACCTACAAAAATAATGATAATAGGCTTGTAACAACTTTTATCATCACATGATATGTGATTTTGATGATAAAACTCTCGATATTCAATCAACAGGGTTGACTAGGCCCACTTTGCTCCCTTTTTCTACATAATGGCCATTTTGATTGAGATGGTAGGGGTTATTTTACAAATATTTCTGACCAACTAAATATTTTAAGATAAATATAAAGTCTTATGCTTTCATCTCCATGGATTTATTTCATGTAAACTACCTTGTACCTCATTTCCCATGCTTTTTTCAACAAAAAAAACATGATTTCTACCCTGATCCATACAAATCTATACATCAAATTGACATTTTTGGAATATTTTATAAGCATAATTGACATTTTAAGATGTTTTAGGTTTATCCATGGTAATTTTTTGGTAATCAAATCAACCTTTTACAAAACTAGTTTTTTGAGGGTTTGGGAGCTAAAACTTCAAAATGATGATTCATGAACTAGAGACCTCCAAATATAAAAATATTTAAATTTATGTGTATTATATTTCCCCCCTAACACCCTTGAAAATATTAGGTTCCCATGCAAAATATGTGCAAATTTATCATGTAGAGGAAAACTGCCTATAGGGTTTTGCTTGCATTTTAGGCTACCTATGCTCTTAGTGATTTTTCATAAAGTAAAACCTCTAAACCAAACTAATTTTTTTATTAATTAAAATTTAATATGTTTATAAAAAACATACTAAGAGCGTTCATCCAAACTCCTTATGTGGTGAAAGATACGAGTACCTGAACAGGTGGTTTAGAAGGATGTATAAAACTGCAAAAATTGAAATTCTTCACCTAGATGAAAATTAATCTTCCCCTTATTCTAAATTCCTGAAAGAATACTTATGGGATATGTAAGATGCTATAAAAATTCTCTAAAACTATCTTCTTTCTTGAAAATTAAAAAATACCTTTTTGGCCTAAATGCTTGTTTACTTGAAAAAGCCTGTATGAGCATGGTTTGAATATAATTTGGAGTTTTAACACTTTTTAAAGGTCCTATTATGATTTTAAAACATCATTAAATATATATAAAACTTTCATCTAGACTTTGGAACCTCCATGGCACCTCAAAACACTACCTACACTAATGGTGACCTCAAAAATACATACTGATGACTGTGACAAAACAATGAGCACTTTCACTTTTACAATGGACTTTAAACTTTTATTGATTATTTATAAACTCATGATGATGATATGTACCAAATTTTAAGTCAAAACTCCACCTTTAGATGCTATAATCCTCAAATTTCCTCAAAAATGCCCCTTTTGCATGGTCTGATCATGCATTTGACTATGCAGGTGCATATTGAAAGTGTTTTCATGATTAATGGAGGTTTATAAGATCAAAATAATCTTAAATTATCAAGAAATTCATCTTATTATCTTGAAAACATCATTTATCCCTCTTTATAGCATGCTTAGACCCTTCTAGCAAGATATCCTTGACCTTACACAATAAATTTCCATACATCTGATGTACTATCATCTTAATTCATGTTTCTTGATGTCTCAATGACTTTGAAAAATTCTTTGAGGATGTTGCTCCCAACTAAAATTTCCTAAGTCATTTCAAAATGTCACTTGACTTAAAAGGATAATCTTTAGCTCTTTGATCTTATGGCCTAGAACGATGTTTTAGACATAGTTGTAGGTGGATATTGATCAAGATTGAACAATTTTAGTGGTAATTAAATCCTAAATATATGCTTATAAACCGTTTAAATTGATTGAAAGTTTCTACTCATTTCTTTTATAGCAATTTGACTAGTTTTCAAGCTTTTAGGCCTTGAAATATGCATAGTCCATGCAATGGCCTGTAGGTATAAGTTTCTTTGAAGTGTATGAGTGCATATTAGGTATTTAAACCCTCATTTACCCCTTGATTAATTCATATGTAGCTAAAAATAGATATTGAATTCAATTATTCCTTAAAACATACTTGGATATGATACCCTATCATGGGTTATTAGGCTTAAAACTTACTTGTATAGGACTATAGTTGAGATGTATACTATAGCACTAGATATTAGAGGACCTTTTACTAGTTTAAAACATTATTACTCTCATGGAATTGTTCTCTGAAAATAAACCCTACCATCAAACTCCATGTTCTCAAAATCCTCCTTAGCCCTAGTCATGTTTGTGTTCCTAATGTTGTAGACTATAGTTCTTGGGGTAACTAAATATAGATTATTTTTTATAACCATCATGATATATTAATGGGAAGAATTGATTTTGAAAATTCATAAAATCTTCATGAAGAAAAAATGGGTTTGGGAAGAAACCTTCTTAGATCCTTTATACTTGAAACCCTTGCATTGATTGTGTTTGCACCTTAATGTGTATGGATTTAGGTTACTCTTCATGGGTTGGCTATATGTGACTATAACTCACTATTGGAACCTAATTTGTAATTGTTTTGAACCCTTTTGGTCATCATGATGAGTCTTAAAACATCATTGTTCCTTAAAATTTATGCAATAAGAGTTCCTATCATTTAACCATGAAACCCTCTTTTCATCTTCTACCTACCAAACCTTGAGGGCTGTAGGTGGAAATTTATATCAACTATAGATGTTGGTTGTAAGTCCTTTTGTAGGTGTAAGTATTGAGGGGCATAGAGACCATGTTATATCATTACTATACTTTTTGAGACTAGACCTGTACCTGAAGCATCCTTTTGAACCCTAAGTCCCTCTTGATGGCTACACTTTTGACTTTAGGCTGATTGTAGGTCACATTAGGAGTTGTATGTGTCCCTTGGTAGGTTGTAGGAAATTCCCCTATGGTTTTTTATTCTCGTTGAGACTTATCTATATGCATTTATATCATCTTTTCTTTACAATGCTTGGAATATAGGTAATGATGCTTTTCTAGATATACATAATGACCAAGCTCTCATCTATACCACTGATTACATTATAAGCATGTGGGTGAATTCTAGGCACTGTAGGTCCATATGAATAAATTAAATATCATGATAAGTGACATTTTACCTCTAAAAATGATGATATTCCTCACAAACATGATAACCTCACAAAAAAATAAAATCAAATCATCTTGAAATGCATTCAAAGTATGATTGATTATTATAGGCTTCCTCTTGATTGCACCTTGAATGGATTATGGACTATAGATTTCCTAGAGAGTCCATTAGATATGAATGTGATTCTTGATCCTCTCCCTTATATTATTGGTGAGATTAATTGTATATACTACTAAAACCATGAATACAATCGTTCTAAGATTGATTTCTTTGAGACTTGCATGACTTCATTTGATTTTCTTGGTTGTATGCACCTATTGTAGGTGGTCATATCCATGTGATTTGATGATTCAATTAGCATGCATCCTCCTTTTGATCATGTATTACCATTTATCAACCTTTGGATTTCTTTTAAAATTTAAATATGGAAATGGAGGTGGGGAGTGGGTGGTAAAAACATGAAAGGAGGATGAAAGATGTTTAAAAGGCATGAATGGAGATAAAAAAGAGGTGGAAACATAGTGGTTTGATAGTGATTGGTAGTAGATGAGATGGAGATGGAAAGGAGGGTGAAGAATAATGACTAGAAAAAGAGGAGTGTATGAAAACATAAACACCTAACCATCATTCTAATTGACTTTGGATATCATTAGAGGAGGGCAAGGAGTGAAAAATGAAACCTAGTTTTTTGTTTAAAAAACCCTTAACATTTATAAAGAAACCTTAAAATATGCTAATCTAGAACTCTTTAGGCACTTTCAGAGCATGGAGATGGGATTATTTCTATAAAAATTAGGTAATATCTAAGAATTATGATTGTAAATCATGATAAACTTGATGGAGACCCTATAAACAAACTTTTTTGAAAACTTGAAGTTGTCATCTCTCCTCTTGACCGTACAATCACTTTTGAAGCTCATAGACAGTAGAAATGAACTCCTCCTATCAAATATCCTTTATTTGACAATTAAAAATGTAAAAATTCTTAATAAATTCATGAGAATGTAGTTTGGGTCCTTGAGAATCTTCATCAACTAGAATTTTCTTGAAATGATGCCTTGGTGAAGAGAAACTGAAGAAAATCAGTTGCCTTTCTAGTTGCAAGGCTAAAAAATTTTATCTTATTTCAATTAGATGGTTCATATTATTAGATGATTTCAATTGAATAACTACTTAATACATTATTAATCCCTTTGATTCTAGTTTCTTCACCCCAAAATTGAGATTTGTACTCTCCTCTAGCAGTTCATATTTTCATAAAACCTATAGGCATGTCTTTTTATGCAAAATTGCCAGTTGGAAGGAGGAGACTGGTTCAGGGCCTGTATAACCATGAATTATCATATAATTCATACTAAATATTTATTATGGCTTATTTAATATATCCCCTGACCTGTATGTATGGAATCCATAAGGAATACGTACCTTTTCTTGAAAAATGAAGGAAAGGAGTCTAATTTTGCCCTTTAATAGATGACTAAGCCTTACACCACCATGTTTATGCATGATTAATATTTACATGATGATTTCACATGTTTATACATAAAAATTATAATTTTATACACTTTAATTAGCCCAAATTGGCATATGTGGGTTAGCATAAGCCTTTTTTACACTCGAAAACATGTCAAAACATACTTTTGATTTTTGAAACTTTGGACTAAGATAAAGTTTATGTTTTTAAACATATTTTAAGGATTTTTAAGGATAATTAATGAAATTTTTATTATAATTTTTTCATTTAAAAACAAGTAAATGTCATTTTAGGCTTAAAATACATAGTTTGACCAATTGTAGAGGATTATTGATCAAATTTTGGAAAGTTTTGTGTTATAGGGGTAGTAATTTGGCCTTGATAGGTCAAATTACTAATCGTAACTCTAAATATTTTAGAACAAGTTTTAGTAATTAATATTTCAAGAATTAATTACATTTAACATTTTAGATCAATAGGAAAATCACTTTGGTTTTGATATTTTTGACATGTCAAATGGATATCAAATTTTAAGCTCATATGTGTGTGATGTGGAAGTCCATGTGTGATCCTAATGGTATTCCATTCCATGTGTATTGATTACTTAATTTGGGGATAAATTAATCATCCACATAAATAAATTTATTTTGCATTCAAGGTGTTGTGAGATATTGACACTTGTCAAGATCTTGCTTATTTGGTAGGTCTCACTGAAGGATTGTAACATAAAAACTATATTGAGGAGTGGAGAAATATGATTGTTCTGCATGGCATGATCCCAAGAATCCAAGAGATCAAAGGATTTTCCCACACATCTAAGAGCCATAATGTAGTGGGTATCCTATATCATGACACTTATAAATATCCCACTAATTTAAAAGGTTTGGGAACATGGCACAAAAGCTAGAAGGGCTAGAAAAAGTAGGGAAATTGGATGTTGACATGTGGATTAGTCTTGGGCATCTATAATATTGAATTAAAATGACAAAGTCTAAAGAGGCTTATGGAAATGAGTGAGTGATAAGTGGTTACACCTATCTTACCTAAGGAAGTGACCATTGGCCTATAAACCAAAAATGTAGTTGTTAAATTTTAAATTATGAAATATTATCCTAAAACAACTAAGTAAAGACTTAAAATAAAGTAAAAAAGAAACAAGTCTACAAAATGATAACAATAATTTTGGATATATTAAGTCTAAAATTGATTCATTCTAATGAAATTGACTAAATCACAAAAGGAAACCATGAAAACCCTACGCCATTTTACTTTAAAAAGGAGCAAATATGGACTGAATTTCTAGAGAAATGGTTATGAAAAACCAAAAACCATTAGATAACATACCTAAATCCAAGGATAAATGGGTTAAAAAATTTAAATTTCAAATGTATTTTAGAATATTAATAAAGAAAACCAATACTTATTAGATTTATGCAAAATTCAAATATTAGTAAGCTCTAGCTGCAATCTCTTTTAGGTTAAGTTCACAAAATAGAAAATTTAAGTCTAAACTTAGTTGAAAGAGTAAATCCAATGTAACATCACTGGTGAAACTTCTCAAGGACCCATTTTAAATCAAATTAATAAACAATCAAGCCCATATTCCATCAAATCAGAAGACCAAACTTTTAGAGCCAAAAAGAAATAGGTTCGATGATTTCATGATGAAAATAGGCTGTGTTGGTCACAACAATGACCTTAGAGATCCTCTTAGATATCACTTCATCAAAGTCTTTATGTATAGAGTTAAAACAAGAGTTGACCATAGGTTTTTTACATGGATTTTTGGTGTATTTGAAAATATGTATATGATGAGATGAGATTTATGTGTGTACATGGAAATTATTTTTGATATATATAGTGATTGATTTTATTCTCTTTATGTGTGTCAAATGTGGTATTATGATGATGATGTTATGGATGTCTTATGTATGTGTATAGGTGTTCTTATGGAATAATTTTTTATTATTATATAATGTTTGATATCACTCCTATTATTTTTTTCGTTGCATACCTAGTCATTGGTATGGATGTTTAGTTAGTAGGATATGGATAAGTAGAAGACATGTTAAGTTGTGTAGTTAGCATTAAATAATTTATTCTATTTTGTGTTATGGATGAAATTTATAGGAAATTATTTATTTTGGATAATGTGATAATGTAGATATGTATGGATGAATAACTATTAATCTCTCACATGTGTACCAAATGTTATGAGTAACCTTATTTTTTATATTTTATCTAATAGATGCATCATGAAATATAAGATCATAATGAATCTATTTTAATATTATTGTGGACCGAATCAATTTAAAAATTAAACATGTAAAAAAAAAAAAAAAAAAAAAAGAAAATAAGTAGCAACATAAAAGTATGCAAACACATAAAATCAAGTAAGCAAACAATTTTTTATGTCTTTTGTTAAGCTGGAAATCCTATTTTTTTTTAAGAGGGGATGATAATGATATAATTTTATGCCCCCAATAAATAATATAGGTGATGGGGGTAGATATGGAGTGATATATCTTGATGAGGCTACAATGACATATTTTAAGGTGGGATAAGGATTAGTAGCTAAACTATAGATATGACAAAATAACATCTGCTTCAAGCTTTTGGATTTACATATTTATTTTAGATTTTTTAATTTTATAATATTTTTGGGATTTTATTGGATTTCTAATTTTATTGGATTTTTTTTAATATATAATTTGGATTGACATCTAATTTAAAAAGGGAAAACCAATTATATCACTAGGAAGGAATATGAAGAGGATAATGGAATGTTGGAAAGATAGATGGAATGCATGAGGGATGGATGGATGGAGTATGTATGGGTTGAAGGATGAAATTCCAAGAATTAATTCAAGTATAATCCCTATAAAAAATATATTTGTATTTAACTAGAGTGTGATATAATGTTTTCCTTATAAAATTTTAGGTATACCAAGATTTTCTTGAAACATAGTTCAAGACTTATTTCAAGTTTTTGTCAAATTTAAAACTAGACAAAGGATGAGTAATTGCAAGGATGGGATTGTTAATAAATTTATATAACATGGGTTATGCTAATTCAAAACTTGGTCAGTATCCTCTTAACATTATTTATAGCCTCTAGTATCCCCTGGTTTTGATGTCATGCTTTGTTACTAGGTGATGTCTTATTAATTGAGTCCTTAGTTTATGTTAAGGTGTTAGAGGTCTAGTCTATGCCCAATAGTAATGACCCTAAGTTTCCTAGTCAATATCCATGGTCTCAATCTTCCCATGAAAAACTTATCATTTTTTTAAGGTAACTTTAATAGTGTTAAGGTTTTTTTTTCAAGTCTAAGTTTGTTCTTGGTCTAGGTTATGACATTGATGACATAATAACCCATCAAGATGGCATGGTGATCATAGTGAGAAGGTGTATGAAGAGGCAAATATATGATAAAGAAACATTTAAATCCCATGTTTTGAAGAAGTTAAGGTAATTTAACAATGTTAAGGTTCATTTGTTTCAATGTTAATGTGACTTCACTAAAGAACTTCAAGAATAAGGAGTTACATCATGTCAAGAGAGGTCACTTAATCTAATGTGTCATGGGTGATATCATACTTTGTTGGGTCAGTACAAGATTCAAAAGGTGGAGGAAAATTATTTACAAAATCATATCAAGTTTTTAACTCTCTCTTATTCCTTGATTCAATTCTAATTGTGTCTCAATGTCTAACAATTTAGGGTTTCAAGGGTTATACTTTATGAACATTTGCTAACAAGAAAAGTGCTCTAAAACCCTACATGCTTATTTTTTATAGTTTAAATACATTTGAGGATTCCTTGATGAAAATAAAAGGTGAAATAATATATTTAAGGATAATATTATCCCTTAAAACATATAATTTTATGCATGCAATCATGGTCTAGGTCTGCTTATGCCAAGAATGTAGTGTTTTGTCAATATTTACATGTTTAAGAAAGTTTATTGAAAATTGTGAAGTGTTTTTAGCATGAAAATAGTAAAAGTAGGTGTTAGTAAGGTATAATATTCTTAAAATATTTCAATTAATTATTCCACACCATATCCAATACAAAACTCATTTTTATGAGAAAGTGAAATACCCATGTATAGGTCTGTGTAATCGAAGAAGTTTTGTACCTATTGACCAAATTTGACTCTATAGGTCAAATTAGGACCCCTATAGGTAAAAAATTTATTTTTAGGTGTTTAATGGGTCTAATATATATTTATTATAGCTAATTTAGTGTGATTTCATGTTATATTAGCCTTGATCATTAGTGATTCTAGTCCATTTATCATTTTGAGTCATTTTAGGGTCAAAATAGGGCATTTAATGAGTTGTACAGCCTCATAGGGAAGTGTGAATATGTAATAAGTGTGATTTAATGTGACATATGTCCTATTATTCCTTAACTATTCATGACTAAAAGTGATAGGTTCTTTAGAAGAAAGAATAGTTTTCTTGGGAAAAGAGAAGAGTTTGGCACTTATACGGCTTATGGGGGAAGGCGACATGTGGGAGAAGCTCATGGAACATCCATTAACCTTATTCAAACTAATTTCAATTATTTAAATAATTTTTAAGTTATAAAAAAGGCCAAAACCATTCTTCTCCTTCCTTACCCTTCTAGACATGTAGAAGTGATCAATAAGTTCATGTTTGGTACAGTCAATCGAAGAGGTTCTAAGTCAAAAAAATTTGGAGGGTGTTATTACAATTATATAGTTTCATTTCCATAAAAATATTTCTAATATTTGTTAACCATTATTTATTAACCATCCTTTACAAGAAGACTATGTTTTTATACTTGTTAATCTATGCACCCTATAGGTTTTGCTCCATTTTGGATAAGTCCATATAAACAATTTGATAAGGTTGAATAAAAATTATTTTATATATATTATAATATTCCACCCATTATTTTTTTCAGGTTTCATGGTGTTTTGGTAATCAAATCATCTTAGGCTGGTAGATTAGTATTATTTAGGATGACAAGAAATTTTTCACCATTTTTAGGATCCTCATATTTTGGTAGTGATTATAAATAGGTTCATAATCATGTTTCAAATTTATTATAAATCCCATCACCTTTAAATCTTATTATTCAAGGCAATTTTTCATGAGGGTGAAATCATGAACACCATACAGTCAACTTTTACTCACTTCTACTTGCATTAATGGTGAAGTACATGCATATGGCCTATATAACATGTTAATAGAGATGTTTTGAAGGTTTTATGTCCTTTTTATATCATTTATAATCATTAATTATTGAATTAATCTTTCATTTGATGTAATAAAGATGGACTATGCAGTCATGTGTAATATTAACATATAGTCTACCACTAGATTGCATACACTTACAGGTGTTTGAAAGGGTCCATATGTTGACATGGAGCTATCTTGACTTGATATAAGTCCTAAAAAGTTTTAAGGGATCCATATTATCATTTTAAGGAGGTACACTAGTTGTTAAAATCTTATATACCATGTGTATGATTCATAATCTTGTTATCTACCTGCATACAACTCCATCTTCACCTACAAGGGTTTCCATGATGATGCCATGCTATGATGAGAGTCCTAGTGGTGGTTTAAATCTATTCAAGGTGTTAATATTTAATTTGGAGGTTTGTGATGAATATACAACCCATTGAAGGCCAATTATGATGCAAACTATCCATATTTGCACTTTACTGCCTATATACACTAAAATAACCACCTACAGGTGTCCTTGATAGTAAGTTGAGGTGTTATATGGGGAAATATGAGCATGATGAATCATTTTTTGGAGTTATAGAATTGGTATTGATCATTTTAGACTCATTTTAGGTGCTAAATTGATAAATGGAGGTTAGAAAACATGTTCTAAGGTCAACTAACTGAATGCTGGGACATAATCCCTAAAAGTGCAAAACAAAGTTCTTTGATGTTTGGTTGATATATTGTAACAATGTTGAAACTTAATTTTATTCCTATTTGTGACCAAATATTATAGTACATACATAGGACCAAGACTCCATAAAATACTAAGGGAGGAACACTAATGGAGGTTGGAAGTTTGAAGGCTCAAAGTTGCCTATAAAAACACTAAATTTCTTCAATATCATCTATAGGATTTTGAGTTTTTGAGAAAAAATTGTTATCAAATTTGGTAATAGACCATGACATAAAATATAAATAGTTAAAAAAGTGAAAATTGTATTTATGATCCAAATAACCATTAACAAAGGTTGATATAGACTGTTTGGGGTCCTAAGGTAACCTACAAGTGTCCTTTCCTCTCACAATGTGTACCTACAATAGACCTTAACTTCCACATCATCTATAAAAAATGGTTAGAATTGGAATAATAAATGTTGGTTGATGGTATATGAATTAAAATTCCTCATTATATTCAAAGGGGATGTGTGACCTATCAAATAATAAACCTTCACCTACAGGGTTTTAGCCTTCCCAACACAGTTGACTAAGTTTGACTTAGAAAAGGTAGAAAGAAAAAAGAGATAAAATTCTTGATGAGAACATAAACCAAGGTGAAAAAATGGGTAAAAATAAATTTTAAATGATCATGGAGTCTTCAAGAAAGGTTTTCAAGCATTTAATTCAAGTTAAGTCTTGCAAGACATCTACAGGTATAGTAATTTGAAGTGAACACAGTCAGTAGGGGACATTCAACGTAGACTAAACAAGGTGTATAGTGGGGTACCTGAGATGTTAGATGGATTAATTAAGGTTATAACATATTCATCATAATGATATTAGTATAATTTCACCACCATTATGGATATATAGCAAAAATATAAATCTATCAACATACACATAGTTCATATCTAGAAATTATGCATAAAGTCTATCTCCTAAAATTCTACCTTGGAATTTGAGGAGGTTTAAGGGTCTAGAGACCTGATTAAGGATTCAAATATTTAATATAAAATCCTAAAAAAAATTATTATATCATAAAACTTTCATTTTGAATGATTAAATAGTGGAAGTACCCTCTATTTTATCTTAGATAGAGGGTACTTCCCTTATAAATAAATCCTATAACTTGTGAGAAGGGGAGATAAAGTATGCATCATGAGATAAGGATACCCTTAAATATGGTGTTAGAGTTTGAAATAAATGTAATAAAACATGAGAATAATATTATATAAGGGAGAAAATAAATAGGGTGCTTAAAAACCCCAAGGTGGCAGTCAAGCCCATTAGGCACGGTTTTGACCTAAAGCCAAATGGTACACCAATGACACTCCCAATTTTACTAGTGGGTTTCAATGGACCAGGAAATGTTTTTAGAGTCATTATATAAGTTTTAAATCTGGTGGAATTCAAATAATCTTAGTTTGATGGACTAGACCACATGGGTTATAGTCAAGCCTACTAGACAAGGTTCTAGGCCAAAGCCAAATAGAGAGTTAAACTTATTTATAACATTAATAAATCACTATAATGGATCTAAAAATGTTACCAAGGTGAGATTACATGTGTTTAAATCATATATATTTTAGGGTAAGCCATGCAAATTTTAATTTTGGACTTTAAGATCACTTAGGCCTATTAGAATGGAGACAAGAGCTTGATAGGACAAGGTTACATGCTCACATATTCTTTGAGGTTGTGCATGGGGACCTAAGGATGATTGGGAAGTTGATTAAGGCCATTCAATATTATCTAAAATATTTTTTTAGAAACTTCAATGTATAACTTTTATGAACAAAGCTTAAGAGGTCAAAACTATCCAAAACCCTTACAAACCCTTGCTAGTGACTAGTTTGAGGAAATGAGAGAGATAATATACAAAAATGGACTAGTTTGACCATGAAAGTGATTCAAAGTTATATAATACTCTCTAAATATCCTTCCCATCCTATTTGAATATAAAAAATTTGTACGAACAAGGTAAAAAATTGCTCTTTTGACTATTTTGTGCATTATGTAGGTTTTAAGAAAATTCAAGAGATACAATAAATATTTGGGGGAGGATTATGAATTAATATAACTCCATATTTAGATTTAATTCCTTATAAAAAATCATAAGTGCCTCAATAATCTACTTCATCTTAGCTTATTAAAGCTAGCATAGTGACCAAACTAGTGAGAAGGGTGGAAAACTTCAAGTAAACTAATTTTAAGGTGTGTTTGATTATTATAATTCCATGTAGGGTATTTAAATTTTTAATACACTCATTCCCATGTATTTTAATGTAAAAATAATTAATTTTTTGAGGCCAAGTGTGTAGGGTGCATGAAAGAAGAGTTATTTGGAGTATAGATGGTGATAGCTTATTTTGGGAAGACTTCAAGTGACCAAGACTACAAATAATGCATGAAGAGGAATGTATGAAACCCATACCCTTCATTAAAATAATTATTCCTATCCTTAATCATTTTATAGATGTTTAAATAGGGATAAATCATGAAGGTAGTATTTTGAGCTAGAATGAGAACTTCTATGCCACGTTTCAAGAGTTTCATGACTTGGGGTGACACTTCTGCTTCCTAACCTTGAATGATCCATTTCACATATTATTTTAATGAATATTTAACTCATTTTCTCATCTTTACAAGTTTCTTTATGACCTTTTAACTTCTCTCTTCTTCTCTCTCTCTCAAGTTCTATAAGAACTAGCCATTTTGGCCTTTGTAAACTATGCTCCACCTGAGTATGGTGAAACCCTAGTCATTTGCATACCATGGATAAATAATACTAATGATTTTTACCTATTCCATGATTATTATTAGTTTTTTCATTTTGAATGTTTTATTTTTCATAAGTGATTACTATTATTTCCTTAGCATGATTGTCTCATTCTCTCACCTATTTGTAGTCAGAAATATTCTTCTTGTAGGGCATGTGAAGTGTTTATTATTGTGACCTTTTAACTTCTCTCTTATTCTCTCTCTCTCTCAAGTTCTATAAGAACTATCCATTTTGGCATTTTTAAACTATGCTCCACCTGAGTATGGTGAAACCCTAGTCATTTGCATACCATGGATAAATAATACTAATGATTTTTACCTATTCCATGATTATTATTAGTTTGTTCATTTTGAATGTTTTATTTTTCATAAGTGATTACTATTATTTCCTTAGCATGATTGTCTCATTCTCTCACCTATTTTTAGTTGGAAATATTCTTCTTATAGGGCATGCGAAGTGTTTATTATTGTGACCTTTTAACTTCTCTCTTCTTCTCTCTCTCTCAAGTTCTATAAGAACTAGCCATTTTGGCCTTTTTAAACTATGCTCCACCTGAGTATGGTGAAACCCTAGTCATTTTCATACCATGGATAAATAATACTAATGATTTTTACCTATTCTATGATTATTATTAGTTTGTTCATTTTGAATGTTTTATTTTTCATAAGTGATTACTATTATTTCCTTAACATGATTGTCTCATTCTCTCACCTATTTGTAGTTGGAAATATTATTCTTGTAGGGCATGTGAAGTGTTTTATTATGTGTCAAGGTTGAGTGAGTTATTCTATTCAAATAGTGCCATTATAGGCCTCTTTTTTAGTCCTCATAATGTAATATTGATGTGAGAAGATGAAAATTGGAGAAGTGAATGTCTGGTTAGTCCTTTGTTCTCATGTGTAACATGTAGATGGTTAGAAGTCATCAACTTATTTGATGTATCACCTCCATTATAATAGTTTTATTTTAGTTTTAGCTCTACTTTTTCCCTCATAAATGTTAGGTGTAGTAGTGATCCAAAGTGGTACATCAAGGGAGCTATCCCTATCTAGAGATTTACCTCATCTTAGGCTACCCACAAGCCTAGAGGTGTTTCAATTATTCTACTTGGATGAGGAGAGATAAGACATCTCCTCAAAAGTTGAAAATATAAGTGACAATAGTTTTTAGCACTCTTGGTGGGAATCTTAGTCCAAGAATTTGAAAGATTTTTGGTGTTGTCTTTCAACACATGAAGCTTTAGAGGTATCTATCCAAGCATTAATGGTGACCCCAAAGTTATATCATTTGGTCAATAATCCCATGTTTTCCTTTAGAGATTTTTGGTAATATATTTCTTTGTGTTATTTATTTCAATGAGGTTCTAAGGCTAATTTTGGTGTTGAGTACTATTTTACACAAGTTGGTGAGACATATCAAGCTTATGGACATCCCTATCATCCTTGATGTGATTATTACCAATATTTATATGATCCCTATAAACCCTAACATGATCCTTATCAACCCTATAACCAACCTTGTCATGAGTTTTATCGGTCCTCTATCTAGCCTCCTCAATATATTGCTCCTCCTAGTCAACCTAGTCACTCCTCTAATCAATCCAATGTAACTTTCAAGAAAACACTCTTGATAGATGAGAATTACATGTTGGATCTTGACACACTAAGGGTATATATTCAATATATTCCTATTAATTTCATTCATAAGGTGAGAGATGCATAGAGCTGGTCAAAATAGAGTATACACCTATTGATAGAGCCAATTGGTAAAGGCTCACAAGTGAGATGCTAGATGTAACTAGCCTAGTTTCATCCTTGGAAGATACGCTAAAAATTCATGAGAAGAAATATAATAAAACCTATCAGATTTCATATCCATTTCCCCAAGAATACTATTATTCCTACATGATTATCAATCATGAACCCAATGAAGCTTATCAAAGTTATCCTTTTCCCAATCAATTAGAAAAGAGAGTTGAAAAGAGAAACCTTATTTTTGAATCAAATATTGTTAGGAAGATAGAGTTATATAATATGTATATGTATTAGTCTATGTCGTTAATAAAATAAGTGGAATATAATCCCTTATTTACCTCTCTAATTACATCCCCACCTCAAGAAGTGACCTTTAGATATAAGATTCCAAGTTGGAGACAAGGTGGAGAATTTAAGCCTAAGGAGATTCCAAGCTTCTTAAATAATTAATCCACTCCTCAAATTTAATCACTAACTCAAGAATAGACTCATAATCCTAGCATCCTAAGATGGAATAATATAGTGGAGTCATGGGGAAAGAAAGAGGATATAAGCCTTGATAAGGAGTGTGAAGTTGAGAAAGATATTGATCCTTTACAAATCCCTCACACTCTTCCTCAAGAGACATCTTGTGTTCCATGTCAACCATATTATACTCCTTCTCCTCATGATTATGCCTATAAAATTCAAGAGATACTTTTACAATAGAACCTATTTAAGCAAATTGAAGAGTTAAAGTCAAGAATGAACTTGCTAAGTCAAGGTGTGATAGAAGGTTTAGACCCAAAAGAAGATCTTGTGCCTAAACACATCCCATATACCCATATTCAAGAGATTTTTCAAGATAAATAAGATTTAAATTAATTAATTTCAAAATGGAAGGAAGAAAACCAAGTTATTTTATCCCAAGGTCTACCTCCTCTTCCTCAATATCTCCCAAAAAAATCCCCTACAATGCATTCTCAATCTGATTTTGAGTCCTATGTTCCACCTCCACAAACTAGTTCATCCTGTCCTCACCCCATCACTATTTTACTTGATTTACTTGTGGTATGGGAACAAAAATAAGAAAACTTTGTTGAGGAAAATTTAGAACTCCTACTTGAATAAAATGCAACTCCTTGGCAGCCTCATTGGGCTAAGTCACCTAATTTTAAGATGCCTAGTCTTGGCATCACAAAGAAGGAGAAGGATATTGAAGATATTACAACCATTGAGAATCAAGATCAGATTATGAAAACTAATATAAAATTTGAGATCCCTCAAGAGGTCCTAAGTGTTGAAGAAGAGGTGGTCTCTTATTTTGAAACTTATGATTGGGTTGATATGGAAGAATGTTTTCCTTTTGCCAAACATGAAAAAATAGTCATTGGTTATTCCATAACTATGCAAGATATCATGTATGGGAAAGAAAAAGTTCCTAATTAGACTTGGGATGTTTTTTTTTCAATCATTAGAGTAGGTTATACTCCTCTTCAAGGACGATATGATCTAGTAAATAATGGAGAAGGTATCCTTGGCACTTAAATGAGTACACAAAGAAAAAACAACCTTTCAAATCTATCCTTTCAAGAGGCATTTACATCTCATGATGATATGTTTGAAATAATCAATATGGGATATCATCCTATAAATAAATGGGGATAAACACATCAGCTTTCTAAGGATGGAACAAGATCCTATTGGCCTCAATCTTCTAAGGAACAAGAAACCAATCCTCTTGAGGCCATGCCTACCAAGAAGATACTAGCTGATCATGAGATGAAGAGAAATTAGAAATATGAGGTATGTTTACAAGCTCAAGAGTAATATATCTACATTGGATACCTATTTAAGGATGATCTACTTAAGAGTAGATCAAGTGAAGTGCCAAGGAATAGGTTTGATCTATAAAGCATCCAATCCAAGGAGAAACATGCTTGGCACTATGATTCATCTCATGAATAATAATATTAAAAAAACTTTCCTTTTAATAATAAAAAGGAGGTATGATTATTTTTTAGTTGTGCATAATACTTTTTTTTAAATTCCCTTAAGTGCCTTGAGCACATATGTGTGTGTGTGTGTGTCTTATTAGTGTGTTTACTTTACTTTATGTGTGTCTTTTATTTTATGTGGTTAAGGTAGTCATTAGTCTTGTCTTAATAAAATATTATTATCAAAGTAATCTTGTTGTTTTTTATACTTTAGATGACTCCATAAGCCCAATGGACTAATAAGGCTATTGGTCTAGTTAGGATAATAGGCATGCTACTCCTATGAGTCACCAATTTGTTAACCAAATTTGACCTTATAGGTCAAATTAGGACCCCTATAGGTAAAAAATTGATTTTTAAGTGTTTAAAGAGTCTAATATAAATTTATTAAGGTGTATTATAGATCATTTAGTGTGATTTCATGTTATATTAGCCTTGGTCATTAGTCTTTCTAGTCCATTTAACATTTTGAGTCATTTTAGGATCAAAATAGTGCATTTAATCATCTATACAACCTCATAGGAAAGTATGAAGGTGTAATAATGGTGATTTCATGTGACATGTGTCCTATTATTCCTTAATCCATTGTTAATAACTGAAAGTGATAGGTTCTTTAGAAGAAAGAGTAGTTTTTTATAGAAAAGAGAAGAATTTGGCACTTGTACAACCCATGGGTAAGGTGACACATGGGATAAGATTATGAAACATCCCTTCATCTTCCTCACACTAATATTAGTGGTTTACACACTTTTTAAGTGATAAAAAGGCCCAAAACCATTATAATCCTTTCTTGCCCTTCTAGACATGCAGAAGTGATTAACAGGTTCATGCTTGGTACAATCAGTAGAAGAGGTTCTACATCAAAAAAATTTAGGAGGTGGTATTAAAATTATAAATATATATTTAAATAACACTATTTTAAATATTGTTTAACCATTATTTATGAACCATCCTTTACAAGTTGACTATGTTTTTTTACTTACTAATTTGTGCACCCTATAGGTTTTTCTCCATTTTAGACAAGTTCATATAAAAAGGTTGTTGAGGTTGAATATATAGGATTTTGGATATCTTATTAGATACCCTCCATGATTTTTTTCAAGTTTCATGGTGTTTTTGTGAGAAAATCATCTCAGGTTGGCATATTAGTCTCATTTAGGATGATAGACAATTTTTCACCATTTTTAGGATCATCATGTTTTGACAATGATTCTAGGAGGTATAAGTAGGTTAATCATCATGTTTTAAATTTAATATAAATCCAATCACATTTAAATCTCATTATTTAAGGCCATTTTCCATGAGGGTGTAATCATGAACACCATAAGTCAACTTTTGTTCACTTCCACTTATATTTATGGCAAAGTATGTGCATGGGACCTATATAACATGTTTACAGAGGTGTGTTGAATGTTTAAATACAATTTTATATCATTTAGTAGCATTAATTAGTGATTAAATATTTCATTTTATGTAAGAAATAGGGACTGTGTAGTCATATACAACATTTGCATATAGTCTACCATTAGAATGCATACACTTATAGGTTCTTGAAAGGGTATAGACATTGAAATAGAGTTGTATCAACTTGATATAAGTCCTCAAAAGTTTTAAGGGATACATATTATAATTTTAATGAGGTAAAATGTTTTTTAAAATCTTATATACCATGTGTATGATTCATAATCCTATTATCTACCTGCATACAACTCCATCTTCACCTACATCGGTTTTCATGATGATGTCATGCTATTATGAGAGACTTAGAGGTGGTTTCAAGATATTTAAGGTGTGAAGATTGAATTTGGATGTTTTACATGAATATAAAACTGATTTAAGGCTAATTAAAATGCACATTATCTATATTTTCACTTTACTACCTGTATACACTGAAATAGCCACATATAGGTGGTCCTTAACAGTAAGCTGAGGTGTCATATGGGGAAATTTGAGCATGATGAATATTTTTTTAGAGTTATATCATTTATATTTATTAGTTTATACTCATTTTAGGTGTTAAATTGATAAATAGAGGTTTGAAAACATGTTCTAAGGTCAACTAACTGGGACATAATCCCTAAAAGTGAAAAACAAAGTTATTTGATGTTTGGCTAATATCTTGTAACAAGGTTTACACTTAATTTTATGCCTTTTGATGACCAAATATTAAAATACCTACATAGGACCAAGACTCAAAAAAATATTGAGGGCAGAACACTAATGGAGGCTGGAAGTTTTAAGGCTTAAAGTTGCCTACAAAAACACTAAATTTCTTCAATATCATCTACAAGATTTTGAGTTTTTAAGCAACCTTTGTTTTCAAATTTGGTACTAAATCATGACATAAAATATAAATAGTTAAAAAAATTTAAAATTGTATTTATGATGTAAATAACCATTAAAAAAGTTTGATATAGACTATTTGGGGTCCTACGGTAATCTATAGGTGTCCTTTCCTCTCATAATGTGTATCGACAACATACCTTAACTTCTACATTATATATAGAAAAGGGTTAGACTTGGAATCATAAATTTTGGTTGATGATATATTAATTAGAATTCATAATGATATTAAAATTGGATGTGTGACCTATCAAACAAGAAATATTCACCTACATGGTTTTATCCTTCCTAATATAGTTGATTGTGTTTGACTGAGAAAAGGCAGAAAGCAAAAAGAGATAAACTTATTAATGAGAACATAACCCAAGGTGAAAAAATGGGTAAAAATAATTTTGAAATGATCATGGAGGCTTCAATAAAGGTTTTCAAGAATTTAATTCAAGCTAAGGATTGTAAGCCATCTACATGTACAATAATTTTAAGTGAACATAATCAATAAGGGGCATTCAACCTTGACTAAGCAAGGTGTATAGAGGGGTACTTGAGAGGTTAGACAAATGAATTAAGATTTTAAAATAATAATAATAATAATAATAATAATAATAATAATAATAATAATAATAATAATAATAATAATAATAATAATAATAATAATAATGGCACCAACATGATGGATATAGAACAAAAAGAGAACTCTATCAACATACACATAATCCATATCTAGAAATCTTACATAAAGTATATCTCCTAAATGTTTGCCTTGGAGTTTGAGAAGGTTTGAGGGCCTAGAGACCTGATAAAAGAGTAAAATATTACATATATCATCCTAAAAACTTATATGAGATCATAAAACTTTCATTTTGATTGATGAAATAGGGGGAGTACCCTCTATTGTATCTCAGACATAAGGTGCTTCCCTTATATGTAAATCCTATAGCCTATGAGAAGTGGAGGTAAAGTATGAATAAAGAGATAAGGATAAAATTAAATAAGGTTTTATAGGTTTAAATAAATATAATAAAACATGATAATAATATCATACAAGGGATAAAATAAATAGGGTGCTAAAAAACCCCAAGGTTGCAGTCAAGCCCATTGGGCAAGGTTTTGACCTAAAGATAAATATAAACCAATGACACTTATAATTTTATTAGTGGGTTGAAATGGATGAGGAAATTTTTTTAGATTAATTACAAAAGTGTTAAATTTGGTGTAATGAAAACAATCTTAGTTAGATGGCTTAGACCGCATGGGTTACAATCAGGCCTACTAGACAAGGTTCTAGGCCAAAGCCAAATGGAGAGTTAGAATTATTTATAACCTTAATTTAAAAATAAAATGAATCTAAACATGTTTATATGATGTAATTATGTGTTTTTAAATATTATTTATTGCATGGGAATCTATAAAAAGGTTAGTTTTGGACTTTAAGATCACTCAGGCCTGTTGGAATGGAGAAAAGAGCTCGATAGGAGAAGTTTATATTCTCAAATATTATTGGAGTTTGTGCATGTGGACTTAAGGATTTTGGGGAAGTTATGAATGATTTGGAATATGATATAATTTAATTTTATAACAACTTAAATGTATAACCTTTATGAACAAAGATTAAGAGGTCAAAACTGTCCAAAACCCTTGCAAACCCTTGCTAGTGATTAGTTTAAGGAAATGAGAGATATAATGCACCAAAATGGAACATTTTGACCTCAAAATTTATTGGAGGTTATATAAGAATATATAAATATCCTTCCCATCCTATTGTAATATATATAATTTGTACGAATAGGGTACAAAATTTCTCTTTTTGACTATTTTATGCATTGTGCAGATTCTAGGAACATTAAAGAGATACAATAAACTTTGAGGGAGGATAAAGACTTAATATAAATAAATATGGAAATTTAATTACTTGTAACATCTCCTAAGTGCCTCATATAGCTACTTCATCTCAGCTAAGCAAAATTGGCATAGTGACCAAACTAGTGAGAAGGGTGGAAAGCTTTACGTAAGCTAATTTTAAGGTGTGCCTAATTAATTTAAGGAAATAGAGGGTATTAAAATGTGTAATACAGTAATTATCATGTATTTTTATGGAAAAATAATTTATTTTTGGAGGCCAAGTGTGTAGGGTGCATGAAAGAAGAGTTATTTGGATTGCAGATGGTGATAGCTCATTCTGGGAAAACTTTAGATGACCAGAACTAAAATCAATGCATGGAGAGGAATGTTTGTAATGCTTACCATTAATTAAAATCATCAGAACTATCTTTAATCAATTTTTGGATGTTAAAATAGGGATAAATCATGAAGGTAGTTTTATGAGCCAAAATGAGAAATTATATGCTACATTTCAAGAGTTTCATGATGTAGTCATATAAAATGTAAAAATTGGTATCTTGAGTGTGGATTGTGACACCCAACCCATTGTTACTTATTTCATTCTCTCATGACATTTTTAGACACATTTTTTCTCATCCCTAGTCATCCATAGACTTTTGAGACCTAATTCTAGCTCAGTCAGGCTCCATTTTCCATTTATATTCAATTCCCTTAGGTCCTAAACCTATAATATAGGAGTGTTGGGGTTGGATTATATTGATGGACCATATGGTGTATCATTTCTAGTGTTCCTATCCAATCACATTTAGAGCTAGCATGACCATTTTCTCTCGATTCCTCTTCTTCATTATGCCAGTCTAGCATGAATGTATTCAACCCATGAACAATAGATCTCTATAAAAGAACATTCAAATTTCATTTACAAGTGCTTGGAAATTATCACAAATAAAAGCATAGAATACAAAAAAAAACCACTAAGGCAAATTTCCCTATTCTCTATATACAACCATTTAATACAACCATAAGCATATTCAAACCCTCACACCAGTCCCTCTAGCATCAGGACCTAGACTATAGCATCAGACCCTGAAGTGTCCTAGTTTCAGTGCTCCTATTCTTTCATAAAATGAAATATAGATCTAAATTCATGACATTGTCTTAGTCCTGCATAGCTGTATTAGCCTAGATTTAAGATAATTTATATTTATCCTCTTTCATTACTATTTTTAGAAAGTTATGAAGGTCAAATAAATTATAGAAATTAGTGCCCTATTTATTACAATATTATTTACTAATTTAGTCAACTCAGACCCTTAACTAAATTAGGAATAATACTCTAATATTCCTAGAATTGTTAAATCATTTGGTGAAATTCATTCATGCTAATCAGGGTGTTATAGTTGGAGTTATATATGAGTTACCACTCCTCACTTTAGAGACATCTAATATTTTTTATTTATCAATTTTATTCTCTCCACCATTTTTAGTTCTTTCTCTAGTTTAGATTCAAACACAATTAAGGCCTCTATCCCCAGTATAGAGAGTTCATACACTTCCACAGAGGTCTCTTTTAGAGAAACCATAGTTTAAAAATTCTAAACAACTTCTATCTATATTGTTCACACCTAGGGTAGTATCATTGAGGTCTCATTTCTCTACACATAGAAAACATGTTAAGAGAGCTTCTCCTACTACTAGATGGGTCCCTAAGATCCCTATAGTTGCATCCACTTCTCATAGTTATAGGGGGACCCCATAGCGAGTTTCCACTATAGATATTTTAGAGCATTTACAACATACATAACTTTTAGAGCTACAGTCACTACCCTTCCATCATGCTTCAGGATCATGCATGATCCCTCTCCTTGATACAAGACACCATGTTAGGGAGTCTCTTATGAGACTCATCAGTTAGTATCATCTCTCGTTAGCCTTAATTGTACATAGTTAATTTTTGATTGATTATATATAGCTTATTATCAAAATCCAAAAATTTTCAAATATACCAAAAATACCAGAAACATTCAAATATATCAAAAATCTAAAAAAATTCAAAACATTAAAAATAAAAGAATAATATAAAATTTAAAAATACAAAAACATTCAAATAATTCAAAAACACAAAAAAAATCAATTGTATGCACTATATATGCTTTACATTTCTACTACCATGCTAGACTTCCATTTGCTATTCTATGTTATTGTTTGTCAATTTATCTACATTACCATGCTTCACTAGATCTTGTTTGAGTGTGTGCATTGACATCCATATCCTTGATTGATTCACTTCACCCATTGAGGGGACATCCTACTTCATAAATCCAAGACACACATCAATATATCTACCCACTGGGGGCATCTTTTACATGACTACACCATTTAAGTTATGTCCTTCCTACACAACACACTCTAGTTATCATGTTGATGTACATTATTTACTATATTACATAGATTACTCTAGTGACACTCACTATTATATAACACTTCTTTATTTTTTAGAATCTACATAGTCTTTTACCCCATGTCTTACATACTTTTACTTCTTTCTTTGATTAGTTATATGTGATTATATTTATAGTATTTACATGTTTTCATTTCTTTCTTTGCATAGATAGATGTGATTGCATTTCTTAGTTCCTATTCTATGTTTTTTGTATGCCTTAGGATATTTTCCAATGTTTTTTGCTTCTATTCTTGCATGTGCCTTAGGACATTTGCTAATGTCCTTTGTTTGTACTCTTCTATATGAGTGTGGCCCTCATGCTAACTTTTCTTGTTTCTAATTGTATGTGTATGTGGCATTTAAACATGACTTTTATGCTTTATTTTTAATTTGAGTGACATGTGCCCATGTCCCTTATTTGTTTGGCCCCTTAGCCACTCTTGTATGCTTCTTGATTCTTTCCTTATGTGCTTGTTTCTAGTTTTCTTATGACTATATTCAATGCCATGATCCACATTATGCATTATCTTGCTTTCTTAGGTGCCATGATGGCCATCATGCTCCATCCCCCCTTGAAAAATAACAACTAACAAACTAACATTTCCATATTTATTTCAAGACATTGTACATGCTATTACATTATTATATCTATCTAGGCATACCCCTATTGATCTAACAATCTCTCATATTATCCATGCTATATCTTGAGACATATTTTTGATTATCATTACTATATCATATATTTTGTATAATAACACACTTGTATGGATTTTTTATTCTTAGGTTAGTCATTACAAGGTCTTCATTCCTACCCTCAGAAGAGGTGGCAACAAACAAGGGTTTTATCATAGAGATTAGAGCTCTTATCCATCCAAAAATCAATTTTTAGAATACTTAAGAACAACAATCAGAGGTTAAATAGACAATAAAAAGTAACAATTATATAACAATAATAAGTTTCAATAAAGGAAAACAACACTAAGTATGGACAATAGCATTGGACACTAGGGTGTCCTATTTTTGGTGCTCCTATCCAAACAACAAAAAACCTAGATTTTCTAGAAATAGGTAGAAAGGTAAGCTTAGCTACAATTTTATTACATATAGATCAGTTCAAATTTAATAGTTTCAATATGGTTTTTCTCAAATAATCTAGATATAGGGGCATCATACACAACATGATGGATCTCACTTCCATTTTTAGATTGAGTAGTTGGTATAACTTCTAGAACAAAATCCATGTTATAGACACTAGTGGCTGGGGGCAATGTGCATAACACATTAGTTTGATTTTCTTTTCAAGTTCAGTATATTACCTAGGCATTCTTAGTAGATGCATGCCTTATTCCATCTATAGGTGGTTGGCATCATTTCAGAGTGGCTTTCATATAATCCTAACCTCTACATTATTGAGTGGCTTCCACATAAGCCTAGTTTCTAGTTTTGTAATGGCTTTCATACAAGCCTAATATCCTCCTTCTAGAGTTGGCCAAGATTGGCCTAGTTTCCAATACACATTCAGCTATCCATGCCATATTATCAGATTATAGATAATTTATGGGATTTACGAGCCATCTCATATGATACACATTCATACTATTATTAGTTTATAGCTTCACTTCATGGGGTAATAATGGAAGTAAAGGACTATCTAGCCTTTGTATTATTGAGCCACCTATTCAAAGGGATTAGACACATAGTCCAAACATCGATTAACACATGCATGATTAAATATCTTCACTTAATGGGCAATGATGGAGCCAAAGGGCCAGCCTTCACATTCTTGAGCCACTCCTGGGGAATTGAGCACTTAGCTTTGTTTGTGATATTACTCTTGGTACATCATATACCTAGCATTACTCAGCATCATCTATCACCACTCAACATCACAATAGGTTTTGTATTGGTTCACATAGCTAATGAGGTGTATTCATTTCATTCTCTTCTTTTCTCTTACCTAGATTTGTACATTCTTATTTTGGAAATAATGTATCTAGTAAGAACTGATCTACTCTTTATTTTCTCTTGAATATTTACACTTCACAATGTGCTCTCTCTATACACACCCAAAATCACATAGGTTTATAGGCTTCACCCTTTTAAGTAAGTTTAGGTATGCTTTCTAATTTTCCTTTATCTTAGTATTTTGCTTTGATGCATCACTAGAATAAAGGGGGGGGGGGGGGGGAATGTAGTCATATAAAATGTCAAAATTGGTAGCTTGAGCATGTCTTATGACACCAAACCCATAGGTCCCCCTTTCATGCTCTCATTACCATTTTAGACACCTTTTTTATTATTCTTAGTCATCCATAGACTTTTGAGACCTTATTCTAGCTCAATTAGGCTCCATTTCCCTTGTTTATTCCATTCCACTAGGTCCCAAACCTATAGGATAGGAGCACTAGACCCTAGGGTGTCCTATTTACAATACTCCCATCTAATCACATTTCAATCCCAAATGACCATTTTCTCCTAATTCCTTTTCTTCATTATGTCAGCCTAGCATGAATGCATTTAAACCATGACCAATAGATCTCTATAAAAGCCCATTCAAAGTTCATTTAGAATGGGTTAGAAATTATTACAAAGCAAAGAATAGAATACAAACAAAACCACTAACTTAAATTTACCTATTCTCTACATACAACCATCTAATATAACCATAAGCATATTAAAACCCTCACACTAGTCCCTAGCCACCTCAAACACACCTAGTTTAGCATTTTTGCATTTGCATAACACTATTACACAAAACACATTAAGTGGGAGAAATACATATGGCTTGATCCCTCTTCAAATTATTGGTATGTAGGAAACATGCCCACACAAGGGATGTTAATACATGTTCAATACATATTATGCACACTAACCCCTCCCTTCTTTCTCAAGTTTCATTCAAGCATATTGAAGGTCTAAGTTTTGAATATTAAATAATATCTACAATGAGCTCTATCAACATTTAGAACTCAAAATTTCATAGGTAGGCTCACAAAGGGACAATGGATAAAACCCAAAAAACTCAGATCTCTATAACTAGTTTAGACAATAGCGATATGACCTAGAATATAGTGCTAAACACCAAAGTATTCTATTTTTATTACTCTTATCCTTTCACCAAATGAAAGCTAGATCCAAATTCATGACACTATCCCAGTCTTACATAACTAGTATCAACATCTATCTCAACCGTATCAGTCTAATTTTAATATAAGTTATATTTCTCCTCTTTCATTACTATTTTCAAAAAAATACAAAGATCAAATAGATTATACAAATTATTCCCTATTTATTACAATATTATTTACTAATTTAGTCAACTCAGACCCTTAACTAAATTAGGAATAAGACTCTAATATTCCAAAAATTATTAAATCACATGACTTGGGGTGACACTTGTGCTTCTTTAATTTGCATGGTTAATTTCACATCTTCTTCTCATGCATATGTAACTCCTTTTCTCATCTTGACAAGTGTCCTTGTGACCTATGAACTTCTCTCATCTTCTCTCTCCCAAGTTCTATAATAACTAGCCATTTTGGGCTTTGTAAACTATGCTCCACCTAAATATGGTGAAACCCTACTCTTTTGCATACCATGGATCAATAAGAATAATGATTTTTACCTCTTCCATGACTATTCTTAGTGTGTTCATTTGGAATATTTGATTTTTCCTAAGTGATGACTCTTGTTTCCTTAGCATGATTGTCTCATTATCTCACTTATTTAAAGTTAGATATCTTCTTCTTACAATGAATGTGAAGTGTCAAGGTTGAGTGAGTTAGTCTATTCAAATAGTGACATTTTAGGCCTCTTGTATATTCCTCCTAGCCTAAACATTCATTACAACCTCATAATGTAAAATTTATGTGAAAATATGCAAGTTGGAGAAGTGTATGTTTGGTTAGTCTTTTGTTCTCATGTGTAATATGCAGCTAGTTGGAAGTCATCAACTTATTTGGTGTATCACCTCCCTTAGAATAGTTTTCTTTTTGTTTTATCTCTCCTTTTTCCCTCACAAAGTTTAGGTGTAGTAGTGATCCAAAGTGGTACATCAAGGGATCTAGCCCTATATAGAGATTCACCTCATATTTATGCTACCCACAAGCCTATAGGTGTTAAAAAATTTCCACTTAGATGAGGAGAGTTGAGACATCTCCTTAAAGGGTGCAAATCCAAGTGACAATAGTACCCATTGCTCTTGAATGAAAATATCTAGTGTTGAGGAGATTAGTGCAAGATGGTGATTGAGATATGGTATTAATAATATCTTAAATATGTTAAAATTGTTTCTTAAGTTAAAATAATCCTCAATTCCTTTCAAAATCATGGTTGGTCATGATATAAAATTAGATAGTCAGACACCTATAGGTAGACTCTGAGTTCTAAAGAAACACTGAAATATTGATAACTCTTATAAATTTCCTCAGTTGAAAGTATATTAAAACATGGAAAAAACAATCATCATTTTATAATGAGTAAGGTAAACCATTCAAGAGGAATAGGAAATCCAAGACCAAAGTGGTAATGTTTAAACCTCAAAATGTTCACCTACAGACTTGCCTCTATGGATGTGAGGAAAACATGCATGCTATTATGATTTTGATCACTATGGAGGTTTAATAAAAACTTAAAATTGATAACCACTCTCTAAACACATTTATTAGTCTCATAAACATCATTATAAATTCTATGTGAAGAAATTAGGGTGTTTGTTGTTATGATAGTCATCTAGTATAAGTCCTCATGCTTAACAAATAATTCCAAGGAGGTCTAAAGGATTGAATGGTAGGATTAAACACCTAAAGTAGAATATATATCATGTGTAAATGTTATATAAGACATTAAAAAACATTCACCACATTAAGAAATCCTGTAAAATGTTTTTAACATGTTATGACAAGCTATATATAGTCCAAGAATACCTACAACCAAGGTGCAATTTGGCATAAATATGAAGAAAAAAAGCATGTTTTAGCTTAATAAAAAGGGTTAAATGTGGTTTAAAGTGTGATATGACATTAAATATTTATTTATATTTTTTATACCTTTAAATAAAATAATATATCACTCAAGAAGAAACATTTTCAAGCCCAAGCAAGAGATAGGCCTAATGGAGAGCTACAAGTCTGTTTCCAAGAATTGAAGAGAATATGTAATATTGGTATTGAGTTTAGGTGTTTTATAGATAATAAATTTGTGTGAGAATAATAATATACCATGGTAACTACTTAATATGTTTATATAAGTGATGTAAAAGTAAAAGAGAACTCACAACCTATTGTATAGTCCTAAAACAAACATAAAATTCTAAAAATTGGCATGTTGGACATATATGAGGATTGCTCAGGATTAAATGAATGTTGGATGAGTTGAGGGGAGATTTGGATGACCTAAAATATATATCATAAAGTTTTTAAGCTATATAAAACTCTCCCCATTCTTTTTTTTCACTCTCAACCTACTTAGGCCTGTGTCAAGACCGACCTAAGGATAAAATCTTGCATTTTGCATAAATCAATTTTTAACCCTCAAAATTACTTGAAAATTTATCATATAACATTATTTGATGTTACATAAAATATTTTTGTAGTTTTTTATAGTAAAATATAGTATGGTATTGTCCATATTACTGTGTGCTTGTTTTAAGCATGATTAGGCCTAATTATGAGAAGAGTGTGTTGGGTTAGTAAGTTTGCATTGGGAGTTAAGTCATGAAATTTTGGGAGAATTTGAATAAAGATAAAGGTTAATAATATATGTATTTATTTTTCCTATAAGTGATGTATATATTTAAAACCTATGCGATTGGTGTGAAAATAGGGATATAAGGAATAGGCCTCAAAGGAAGCAAATGTGAAAGTTATGAATGAGATTGCAGAACAAAGGTGGAAAGATGATTTTTTATAAGTCTTAAACAAGTTTAAAAAACATGGATAAGTATTTATACCACAAGGAGATGAATAATTTCTTCCTTATCAATCATAAGGATTACTTTCAAGATCTCAAGGATGAGACATCACATAAGATAAAACTCCTACACCACCTTGAGAAGATCATCATCAAATTAAGTGCCCATGTGTTGAACATAGATTTTAGAACTATTATTTGGTATATTTTATTATTCATAAATATTTAAATTAGTTATTTTCAACCATAATTAGTTATTTACACCTTTATCCTCTCTCTTTCTTCTTCTTTCTCCTACATGTACTACCTTGTTTAGAATTGAAATGGATCCTTCCACCAGGAGTATTGTGAAGCCCTACTATTTTGTATGACTTTGATCAATAAATGAATAAATTTTACCTCATTATATGGTTTTATTTATTGTGTATTTTTTAATGGTTTATCTAATCAAATGTAGATTTAACTCATGTTGGTTTATTATCCTATTCACTTTGCCTTCATGCAGTTTGATTCTCTATTGTAGGTTGTGGAGAGTGTCATTAGGGGTTTCATGTGGGGTAGAAGTGGAAAATATATTCCCTTATAGTATCATATTACCTTAAATCTTTTAAAATCATTGATTTAATAGGTTATTTATAGGATAAGTGTATATTTCTTGTATCCCTACAAGTCTTAGTAAACATGAAAATTAGTGGTAGTGGTCACAGAATTTGGTGTATCACCTCCTTAGTTAATAAGTTCTTTATATCTTTTATTTGTAATCTAGTAGATTATTGATTGTTCCTAAGTGATGCATCAAGGGATATATCCATTATATATATGTTCAATCCATTCATTAGGTCACCCATAACCTAGTATTATTCCCCTATGTAGCTTAGATGTAGAGGACATGAAACACCCTCTCAAAGGGTGAAAATCTAAGTTATAACAAGGATGACTTAGTAAAATGTATGGCTAGGATGGATTAGGCTTAGATGTATGTGGAATATATGGGATGAGATCAAATGAGGATTACTAAAATTAAAATGGAACTTATATAAAATATCCCTTACATATGTCACCATAAACTAGTTTCCACCATGGTATTTTCTCAAAGTGACAAGAAAAATGTTTTCACTTTTGAATGATTATTTCTCTTTATCATTTGTATTTTTGATTTTTTTATAGATTATAATCATTAGATTCTTTAATAATGGAACATGCAATCTCGTGTTCAGTGGCCAATTCATGTTATCCTACGATGGGTAACTTTTGTGCATGGAACATACCACTAGTGTGTGTTCCATATATATTGTTAGTGATTTCTTTGATTTCCAAATTAGATTTTTCCAAACATATTAACTATGTTATATCATAACCATTACGATTGATAGTATCATAAAAGAAGCTAAAAAGGGATGTACATTGGATAAAGGTTTTTTTTGAAATAGTTTTGGGGATACTATTATTATGGGGTTAGGTGAGGATGGAATGATAGCAAAGAGGATTGGGACCAAGAGTCTTACATAATTTTTTATATTTTAAATCCTTCATAAGTATGGACTCATATTGATTTTAAATTCATTTGTTCAATAGAGACTTATAGAATTTTTTTTAGGAGATGTGATTCTTTTATGATTTTTATGGTTAAAGAACATTTATTATTACTTGAAATAGGTTGATATTTCAATTTTTATTTCAAAGCCTTTTTTGAAAAATATATCTTAAAGTCCCATAGATTTTTTAATAGTTTCATTATTTTTAAATGATTCATGTGGTATATCATCATGTTGATCCCAATTGGTGTGTTCATGATATTTGTCATTAATGGTGAGAATAGTAGTGTTATCAATGAGATTAGAGGAAGTGTGATCTTCGTAAAGTCTATGAATAGAACCTATGTTAGTGTCATAAGAGGCTTATTTATAAATCATGGTAGAATCATTGATGTAATAATAATGATCACCACTAGGGAATTTATATCCAATACCACAATATACTTTATTTTCTTTGGAAATTATTAGTTTGATGATGTCTTATTCATGTAGATTGAGACCTTTGACTTTAGAATTCATAACGCTATACATGATTTATTTAGCCACATGATATTCATTATTTTGGAAGCAATTTGTAAGACCATCATATTATAGCCATGAGTCATTATAAATCTCAATATTTAATTTGGAAAGAAGTCATCCTTTAACGAAAGAGGTTTTACAATAATTATGGGATATTTATTCTTTCTTCTTGATTTAGTTGGGCTTACCATGGTTTTTAGGGGACATGTTCAGTTTTACCAAATATAAGGCATATTTATTTCATATTATCTGATACATTTGTCAATGATTTTGAACTTAGACTTAAATAGTGTGGGTTTAAATGTGGAAATGAGTTTTTATATGTGGATGTGGAAGGTGAGATTTTAGATGTGAAATCATCTAGATGGATTTAGTTTAAAGTTTTAGTGATTCTAATACTATGGATTTATCAGATTTATAATCATCCTTTAGAATAGAGTAAAAGTTAATTTTTTTGTAATGTCCTTCCAATAATTTTCCATATTAGTAGGGTTGGGAATAATTAAGAATTATAACTTCCATAATATAATGGGGGAATTTAATGAATTGGTGAAGTGTGGATGGGATGATGTTCATGGAATGAATATATGGTCACTCAAGGATAATGTTGTATGGAAGGTCAATATCAATGACATGTAGTAAGGGTTGGTGAATTATAGGCCCCACCATGATTGGAAGATGTATTCTACTAGATGATTAACATTCCACATTGCCATAATAATTTTATGGTTATGATATTACACTCTAAGTTTTCTACAAAATAACCTAAATGTTTAATTTATTTTAAAGTGCATATTTTAACACTAGACCCATTATCTATAAGCACCCTTTTTAATTTATATTTTTAAATGATGAATTTTATGTATAAGGGTAAAATATGAGATGGACCTGCATGGGGGTTATAATTTTATTCAAAAGTAACTTGGTGTATTGAGGACAAGTGTCCTATATGATCTTAAAAGTTGTATGAATCTATATTTTTTGGGAAAATTGAAACATGTAAGGTTTTGTATGAAATATCTTTGTAAGTAGTGGATGTTTTGAGGAAGTCCAAAATGGGTATTTGGGTTGGTATTTTATCAATACTCTCTATGATATTTTATTTACATTTAAAAGTGGGTATCGATGGCCTTGGGATAATGATTTTTACAAGACTATTAGTTAGTACACATTCTTGGTATTTGATTTTGGTAGGAGTAAATGTGATTGTCCATGTGTTGTATGTGAGTGATGAAATCATCAACTAGATGGGTAGAATTTTTGGAGTTGATGTTGTTTGTATGGATTTAAACTTGATTTGATTGTGTAAAAGGTTGGTCATGCTTCAGAAATAGATCTTGGTATATCCCTATGTTTCAGGTTTTGGATGTGGATGCATTGCCTTCTATTTCTGTATCCTCAATTAGTTAGGTCTTGGGCATAAATTAAAATTTACATGCATATATTGGTAGATTCACCTTTTATATTATATAATTAACAATATTCATGTTCTTTATATTATGTTGGTTTGGAAAAAAATTCATCAGATGGTTTTGGTTTGTAGGAACACTACATGTTTGTGGCCACCAACCTATGGAAAAATAATTCAAGGGATTCTCCTAAAGGAGTATAAGTACTTCATATTTCATATTGTTCTAGTTGATCCCTATGTATGGTGATGTTTGGGGTATGTTGAAAATTCTTGACATATTTCACATTAGTTACCCTATCACATATGACATTTTTATTATTTCTAAATAAATTGGGTTTATTAGCTTGGGTTTGACCTTGGTTATCCTTATGGAAAATTTTAATAAGTCCTTTACTTATAATATATCTCTCATTTTGGAATTCCTTTTCAAATTTATTCAAATGAATTATCAAAATGGAATTTGATGTGGAAGGTCGTATCTAGTTAGAGATTGGTTGTGAAATGGTAATGATTTGTTTCTTAGGTATTTTTCAAAGAAACACATTATCTAAACCATGCCATATTTAAAATAATGGGGAGAAACTTTCCCCATTTATTTGATTTCCATTGTACATGTCCAACATGGTGATTTTGTGTTATACATTATAATAAAATTATTTTATAATCCTCTCAAAAAGATATAGAAAGATGGTGGTTGGTCATTTTGGTATACATAGGAACCAATCTAGAGCTTGGATACCTAAACTTCATGGGAAATGCCTAAGTAAGTAGTTTTTTGCTATAATCAATTTATTAGAAATACATAATAAAAAACTTTGTTGTGTTATCTAGGGTCACCTTTAAATTTTTACTTTTTGAACTTTGGAGGTTCAATATGGGAAGGAAAATATACTTTAATCATGTTTATATCAAAATGGTGTGGACATAGCTATTCAAACCTATAATTTTACCTTTCAGTGTGAGTTTGATCTTATAATACTTGGAAAACATCCTTCATAAATTTACATTCTTGGATAAACAACATGTATTTAAATGGAAAGGATAATTTTTGGTTTTGATTATATTTGGGTGACCATGTGAGACCCCTAATTCCATAGTGCTTAATTTAAAATAGTTTTTTTTGTACTCACATATTGTTGATACATGTTTAGTTTATTATTGATACACACTTAATTTACTATTAATACATGTTTAGATTATTATTTACACATGTGGTTTTTTTAGTACCTTATGTATTATAAAAATATTCTACACATTTTTTAATTATAAATATTACTTGTGCAATAAAAATTATATGCTTAGATTAGTGTAGATGCTTAAATCTGGATTTATATGTTAAACTAGTCTTTTTACACTTGAAAAATATATCTCAGGATATACACTTAAATTTTACCTTCCTTTCATCCAAAATCCTCACACTCATCAAATCATTGGGTATAATTACTTACTTCTTAGTTAAACACTGATGATTTGGTTTATTTAGATCACCTGTAACCATAGAATGCCCAAAATCTAATATATATCCATCACAATTAGTTAAATAAACTCAATAAATTTCCTTCTTATTGTATAGTTGCATTGAGGGTAGGATAATACCATGGGCACAACTATAAATATTCCAACACAAGTGTTTTTACCTTATAAACATTCAAATTTGAAAATATTTTGAAGTGTATTGGTTGGCCTAAGAATTTCATTAACCCTTATATGAGGATTATTTTAAAAGAGCTAGTATAAATATAAGTCAAATCTAGTTCATATCAAACATATAAAAATTAATAAATAATAACACCTTCAAGATCCATCAATTAATTTTAAAAATAATATATTATACCCTATTAATTCCTATTTGCATATCAATCATACTACATGTCTAAATTATTCAAAAAACAACCCATGAGCCATATTTTTAAAGTTACAAGTTGGAACACTACATGCATTATCATATAGTAAATTTCACCCTTGTGCACACACATTATCACACATAGGGGATAAATACATAAATCAAATTCCCTTAGTAGAGTATTGGCTATGTAGGTAGTGCTTATTAATAGAGGGGTCTTTGGGGTCACTCAAAACTATGATCCCACAAACCTATTTTTGGAAAAGTAACCTAATCTAAGGTGGAGATCTATGGTTTGATATATAAAAATAATAAAATTACTATGCATAAGATCTAGACACATTAGATGAAAGGTTTAAAATTTTTGAGAAAGAACTAGGTGGTCATTTTATGCACCCAAACATTACACAATGTGATATTTCTGATATAATGTCCAGTGATGATGTAGTGCTCTAAAAACTACACTCAAGTGGTTTTTCTCTTACATTTTAGTTCTTAATCTCCCCCTATCTATTTTTTGAACCCCTAAAAATCTATTTTGTGGATATTTTGCATATTCTTTCAACTTTTTTTGAAAACCCTTCATAAAGGATGAAACTTCTTTTCCCAATAACAAAATTGCATCGATATATTACAAAATTACCCCAAAGGTAACATCACCACTACAATAGTTTCACAAGAGACATGATAGATGCATTATTGATAGGGTAGTTACATATTACTCAAGGTGGTTATATTATTAGATAGGTTTGTTCTATCATATAGAGTGGTGGTTACAAAACTCTCCCCTACAAATAGGGGTGGTTTCTTCACCACTTATGTGTGTTGTTTTAACCTTTATAACTTGAGTTTTTCAAAAATTTACATGTTTTTATTACCTTTTTATGCATTCATTTCACCTCATGATTTACCAATTCACTCTCACTCTTTTTTTTTATCTCTTCCCATCCTTATTAAGTTTAAATATAATTAACCAACATTTAAAATCACCCTTACAAGATCTAGGCTTCTCTAATAATTATATCAATTTTATATGAATTTTAAATCCAAAAAAAATGTATTAGAGATTGTGTAATCATACTTCTCATAACCCTACTCCTCCTTATGATTAAAAATAAGCTCAAATGTAGACTATTAACCCTATTTATCCCACTTGGAGACATAGGCCACTCTCTTAGACCTTTCTCACATGTTATTCTCATCCCTTACACATCCTTAGTCCATCTCAGTGCTTTTGCACACTAGATGGGCTCTCTAGGGATCCCCTGAGGGCCTTTCAAGAACTTGTTGACCACCTTGGGTATTTTTTGGATCCAAGCTATGGCTTAAGGAGGAGACCTATGGCCTAGGATACCATTTTCCTTCATGAAATCCATGGCCTAGGTAGAGTGCATGCAAAAGTGCCATGTTTGGGCCCAAACAGCTAAAAATGGCTAGTTTTTTATGATTTGGTAGATTAGAGATAAAATATATTTTATTTTAATCATTAATTTAAGCTTATACATTTAATATCTAATTTTATCTTCTCACTTGATCATTCACAATCAAATCTTTGTTGCCTCCTTGAATCTCTCTTAGTTCTTGCTTGTCATAATAGCTTTCTTTGTGATAGGGGATGACCTAATTGTATCTTTCATTAGTGATTCACATTGATATTGAAAATATTCCTAAATATTTTGTCTTGTTACTTGCTCCCACAATACTTTATTACTATTATCTATTATGCTTCTTGAATTGGATTTCTTAGATTGACAGTTTCCTCTTCACCTCTTCCACAACTTTTGGCTCTTTGTCTGGACTCAGCCTACCCATAACCTAATCTTATTCCTATCTTGCCTCTTAGATTTCATAATAAATTGATATAGATTATGCACATATTATTTGGGATTTATATGAGGGAAATTTTCTTTGAAAATTTAAACTCTTAGTTTATTCACTATAGTATACATGTTAGGGTTTGATTTGTTTTAGTAAATTAGTTATTTTGTGCCTTATTTAGAATAGTTTTTGAAGTTTATGCATCTATATGTGGTTAAAAGATATCTTCATTACTTGAAATATTTTACATCATATGTGTGATTGCATTGGAAATATTTATTTCATTACATGATAGGATCCTATATGCTCAAAATAGACAGTATAGCTTGCTCAAACAATCTCCCTCTCTTTTGAAAAACTAGAGCATTGTATTATTAGAAAATAATAGTATCGATTTGGAAAGATAGCTCAAATATAAAATATTCATGCTCTTGATCATTTCTTAGAAAAATATTTATTGATTTAAACATCTTTCATTTAGCCTTAAAGTTCCTCATCTTTTAGATTTACATCTTGGCTATTATCTTTCTCTATTTTGTATTATTGTTTTTGCTATATTTATGCAATCAATTGTATAGTCTTAGATAATTGATTTAATATGATTGGATCTTCTAGAGGTACCTACATGATTTGTGCACTTATTCATGTTATCCCCAACCTATTTTAAAATTATATCTATAGTTTGGTGTAAGTTGGCAAACCAAATAACCACTATAGACCTCCTATAGCCCATAGAACCCCTAAGCCTTATAGCCTCTTAGTGGTTTGCTTTATCACCATGCCAAACACTAGTGATTCCATTTAGATTCTTGGAGTTACATTATGGAATTCCTAGTGGGATCTAACATATAGTCTCATGTTAGCTTATCCTATTTATAGATCTCTTATCTAACTCACCTTTGTTAGCTATTAGGCTTTGCTTTCAATTTTGTTTCAACTCTCATCTTCATTGTTTTATCCTACCTTGGTTTTATGTAATTCTCCCTATTGATTATCCTTTAGTTTTCCTTTTTTTGTTATCTTTCATGTTTCTCTTACTTCATTACATACATGGCTGGTCTCCCACCCTTGGGAGGCCAATCCCATTAGATTTGCAGTCTCATCACTGAGCTCACTCATGAGTAAGCTATGGCTACAATGGAATGCCATAGGCACCATAGGACCCAGGAGGATCCCTCAACCTAATATGGTGGTGTATATAATCTCTCATTCAAAAGGGAATAATATTATAAGATATATAATCAATGGAATCAATCTCCTTTTCACTAGTCCAAGATTATTTCATTTGAGGATGTTTTATCTTAGCCTCATACTACATCTCATTCCCCATTCAAGGTGATGAGGATCCTCTTGCATGACTAGGACCTGATGAACTATGTGTAATAGTTAATGATTACTATAATGCCTTCAGGTGAATGAAGTGCATCCTTCTCCCCCTAGGATTTGATGGTGTGATTCTTATGGAGATAAAGCTTGCACCCATTCAGTTTCAAGTGCCTTGACTGGTTCTCATTCAAGTTCCCTACCTCTTTCTTGACTGGAGACTCTAGAGAAAGAACACCCTCATATCCATGCTATGGGTAATAGGTATTCTAACTCTATGAGGTATCCCCATCATAGGTATTCCTCCCATCCACATAGCCCTTCCTTTATATATTTTGATGAGCATGTTGATTTTGATCATCACATACATACTAGATATCTTTGGTATGCCTATCAAGAGCATCAAAACCCATCAATTGAACCTCATCTAATGGCATATGATAAGAATCATAGAGATTTTGGTCATCATGACCATTTCCATGAGTATTCCATATATTCCCATCATCTCCATGGAGATCACCACACTTCCCATGGACATTCCCCACCTCATGGTAGAGATGATTTCCATCATGAGAATCCTCCCTATTAGGAGCCACCTCAACATCATCCTCTCTAAGGCTATGGTTATGATGATGTCTATGGGCATAGGAAACATCATTACCATTATGATCCCCCCTTTGAGGTCTTCACCATCATAATATTAACCATGTTTATGAGGATATCTATCAAAATCCTCCTACCCCTTGGGTGCATGTTATTACCCTTCCTAATCCTATCCCTAAACTACCTAAGTCCAATGGGACATGGGACTCTAGTCACATAGAGCATATTAAATAATTCATGATGGCATGTATGGATTAAGAACATGATAAAGGAATGATGTTGAAGATATTCACTTGTTATTTATGAGCTGAAGCTCTTGTCTAGCTTTAGAATCTACCTCCAGATTCTCTCTCTAGATTTTAGCTCCTTCTAGATGACTTCCTCTAATATTTTGATATTTTTAGATCCTTAAACCTTAGAATATAGTCCACTCACCTCCATGGCATAGGCCAAGGGTGAGTTAAACTTTGATCTTGTATGTATATGCCACTATACCATTCATACATGTAGGATTAGGTTCTTGGATGACTAGCTTTATGATATGTTCACATGAGTATTGAGGCAAGAGGTTCACCTTGAGGTCCTCAAGTGTGAACCCACCTCTTATGATGAAGATGTTAATGAGTGTTTGAAGATAAAATTATTTGAGGTACATAAAGGCATGTATCACATGCCTTCCCAAAAGTCATCTTCCTTGTGTGATCATAACCATAATGTGATTGGTGATGGTGCCATTGATTCTCCTCTTGAGAAGAAGGGCAAGAAGGATAGCTGTAAGGTGAATGCTTTGAACAAGAAGCCAATTGAAAA
>JARHVA010001605.1:3242500-3274986 GCA_037957365.1 Torreya grandis | reverse complement strand
AAAGGATAAAGATAGGCCCTCAGACTCTATATTAGTGATAGAACATCAGAAAAATAGGTTTGAGTGTAGATAGGTAGGTAATTTTAGATTATTATTTTAAGTAGGCTAAAATTTATAAAAGTACATACTCATAAATATTGATTATCTAAACAATGCCAGTAGTTAATAGGGCCATCAATTTTGGTGGCTTTACTGATGTTAATTAATGTGGAATCTAGAAAGGCAAAAATCCAAGGTTTTTGGTAACCTAGAGGTAAAATCTAGGTAAAACAAAGGATACAATAGGTCTGTGCAAGGATAAAGGACACACAAAAAAAACTAAAACTAGAGGTTAATATAATCTAAGAGGTAAAAATGCCTAGATTCTATAAATTGATAAAGGAAACATCCTCACTAACTCAAAAATATAGAAGACAAAAGGAAGTAAAAAAGGAACATGCAGCCACTAAATGTTAACTCCTAGAAATTAATTTTAGTCTTCTTAATGGCTTATGCCTTAGAAAGTGTAAGAGTAAAACTAGTTTGTGAAATAGGTACTAGATGAGCAATCTAAGGATGGTTCTAGGTTAGTTTTGGTACTCAATGGAAATATATATTAGACCATGTATATGGCTTATTATAAGGGGATTTCTCCCCATACTTCATGGTCTCAAAGCTGAGCTAGGGTCACTTAGCCAAAATATACCACCTATTTAGAGTTTATACTCCACCAAAGAATGGAGTGGGTCCTCCCCTTCATGGTGAAATCCAAGTGGGATAATTGTGTAGGGTAAGGTGATCTACTAGGTGATGAAATTCTAATGGGCCTTGTCTTAATGAATTTAGATGTTTAATTTTGTGAGAGTGATATGGTTGTGTAACATTTGTGTTCTATGATTAATTCATGATGCTTTATTTAACTAGGTGAGCTAAATGTAGTAAGAAAAACAATGACATGTAGTGAATTTTAAACCCAATTTAGAAATGTTTAAATTTAGATGAAAATAATGGTGAATAGAAGAAGAGGATGGATTTCACTATCCTAATGCTCAAAAGAGGCAAACAAAAGAAGGTATTCTCTTTATATTTTAGGAAGATAATGAATTTATTTTAGAGGTAAAATAAAAGGAGAATGATAGGGAAGGAAAATTTTAGTTCTTTCCTTAAATAGAAAAAAAAAAGTTCAAAATTTTCATTTTTGAGAAAGACAAAGAGAAAAATTTCAAGGAATGAAAATTTCACTATGGGTGTACCTATATGAATATCTAGACAAGTAACAAACCCAAGAAAACTCTAGGGTCCCACCAGGTGTGCCAAAATGTTTCACTATGTTTTTGAGCTTATTTTTATATTCAAAGAGAGAGAAATGAGAGAGAGAGAGAGAGAGAGAGAGAGAGAGAGAGGAGAGAGAGAGAGAGAGAGAGAGAGAGAGAGAGAGAGAGAGAGAGAGAGAGAGAGAGAGAGAGAGAGAGAGAGGGATAAGTGATTAAAACTTGGATAAGTGTGCATCATTATAGACTTTATAGATTCTCCTCTTTAGTTGTGAAGGAAGACACATGTAGATAAGAAAACACTACACAAAATAGGTGTTAGTGGAGATAAGTGCAGACTGCCAAGCTATGCACTTATTTTGAAAAGCATTAAACTTCCTTGGGATGACACTTTGCTATTTTAAAACAAAGTTTAAAATAAATTCAAGTAGAGAGAGAGAGAGAGAGAGAGAGAGAGAGAGAGAGAGGAGAGAGAGAGAGAGAGAGAGAGAGAGAGAGATGAGAGAGAGAGAGAGAGAGAGAGAGAGAGAGGAGAGAGAGAGAGAGAGAGAGAGAGAGAGAGAGAGAGAGAGTTTTGTTTACCATGCTACATGTTTGTGTGTACCCAAAAATAATTCAATGTAGGATAGTAAGTCAAGTCTATGTTTTGGGAAGGTTGTTAGGTGGTTTTGAGGTTATTGGTTTAGAAAACATAGTAACTGATGTTGGTTAAAGGATTGATGTTAGTTGGGGTCCACTAATTTTGGTTGGGGTCACATATGTTAGCTAGGTAGTAGTATTAGAATGAGTTAGAGAAGGCTTTTCTAGGAGGTAAAATGAGAGTATGGTCTGGTTGCGAAGTTGGGAAGAGTCGTAAGGGGGTGGGTAAGACTTGATTGAGTTTGGATAGAGAGTTGGTATGCTAGGGTAGAGAGAAATGGGTGGGGATATTTACAAATACTCCATGAAAGGAGTCAAGGTTCTTTAAATAATAAATAATATAATGTAAATCAATTATAAAATTATTGTTTGAAGGCTTACAAAACATTGAGATATACTTAGCTGGTGAAATGGGTGAACTATGACTACCAGATAGGTGAATCTAATGAGGCTTGGTGAACTGATGGGTGAACAAAAAAAGACAAGCATGTGTTTTTGGTCCTCAATATTTCAATCTCTATGTAGTGTCAATTCCTAATCTAGATCAATTTATGTAGAGTAATGTTAAGTCTATATGTCGGGAGTGATGTAGAATTCTTTGATTGCCAAATTCCTATGTGTGAATTATTGATTTTTTTACTTGAATACCAACTTGGAATTTTTCTTAAGTAACTAATGTTGGTGATCCCATTGATTTCGGTGAAGGTTTGATCGACGTTAGTGGCATGAGAATAGGTAAAAGGTCTATTTTTAGCCCATTTTTTATTCCTTCTCTTACCAAGTGTGGTATCTATTAGAAAATGGTAAAAATGTGAGGTTAGGAAGAATATAGTTAGTTATCAATTTATGTTATGGATGGGAATAAGTCATGGGTAGTTAGGATTAGGAGACTAAGTCTCAAGGTGAATCAGAGGGTAATAATTAGTCTTAATATGAGTTGGCCAAGTGAGGTGGCATAAGTGGGTTTTAATTAACTTAATTAAATATTTTAAGGTGAAAACATGGGTTAGGAAGGTTAATTATTAAAAGGGGATCTAGGGGGTTTTGACATAGGGAGTCACACAAGTGTGTGACGTAATTTTGTTCTCTACACATCTAACATAAATTTATTTCTTATCTCTTCATTCAAGGCTCTATTTTTATGCCATATAAATTTCTTTGAAGCAATGAGTAGTTTTGTAAGATAGTTGATTTGGAGTAATGATATTCCACATTTTCCACTTCATCCAAAAATATTGACCTTTTTATCATCTTATACTTTTATACATGATGCATTTAGTAGAGTGGCATTTAAGTTTTGACACTTTTGAGAATTTTAGTGTATTTTGATCACTTTTTTGTAATGGTTTCAATTAATGGTATAAAAATATATTGAATATAATAATTGGGTTTATCTCTCTTCTAATGCATCCCACATGTTGACATCATCCTCTTTTAGAACTTATTTGAATCTGACATCCATTGGAAAATAGTTTATGTTGATTATAAGTAGGATATTATATGAGAGATAATTTACATAGGAAGCATCCATTATAAGGAAGGTTGAATACTCTATGAATATGCACACCAATTATATTGCCATCTAGTCCTTTAAGTTGTACCATATCTCATTCAATAACATTTTTAATTATTCACTCTAGAATATATTTGATTAAAGATGAACACAAATGGATCAATTTGACACCAACTCTTGTGAAATTCAAATTGTGTTCATCACCCTATACAAGGGATGAACCATCCAATTTATCACTCCCTTTAACCATTAGCGTGCTTATAATTTTTTACAAAAATAACTTTTAATGGGATAAGTTATTAATTTATTGGGTTGTATCATGTTTGAGCATTCATAACATAAATTTACCACATTTTTTACCATTATACAAAAATTTAGGGGTCCCAATCTCTCTTCATAATTTTTTGATCTTGTAGCAGGTGAATTATACAATCTTTGGCTATGTTTTCATATCTAAAAAAAAACTTTTGTTTGAAAACAAAATTATCTATAATAAAACAAATACTATCTTTAGGCCTTATATAACCCTCTAAGTCACTATTATATATGTAATCATTGTGAATTAGTCAGATTAGTGAATTTGTGTGCTTTGATAATTCCATATGTTCACACATAATGTAGTATCATTTATTCTTGACATGTATGAGTGTTTAAAATTCAAAAAATTAAAAAGGCAATTATACTTTTCTTTCTAATACCCTATTAACACTAAAAACAAAAAATCCTCTTCCCATATCTCTATAATGTCATGTCATCCTAATTGGATACACTCTTCCCTTTACAAATTTCATTCCTTATGAAAATAAATACACTTTATCATCCTATCCAAATTAAAAATACATTGATGTTGTTGTAAAAAAAATGATGCGGGATAAAATAACATATGTAAATTTAAAACATATCAGATCATTTACAATAAATTAAAAAATAAAAAGATTCAATGTCAAATGAAAATATACATATAAATTAATATAAACATAATATAACTCCTGAGTAATTATTTGTGTTATTTTAACCATTGAATATGAGGATCAAAGTAAGACTCTATATAGCTTGGGGGAAAATTTGATAGTCGACCCTTGAACTTTCCATAATTTAACATTGTCTATCAAGAGTTAGGTTAATTCATCATTCAGTTCATAATTAAACATTCAACATTGCCCTTCAAAATTTAGGTCCAAAGTTTGGTCACCTCATAATTCAACATTAACCTTAATCAAAATTTATGTTAGTTCATAATTAAAAATTTCCCTTCAAAATTTAGTTCAGTTCATAATTTAAAGTTAGGTTAAAATTTAGTTCGGTTCATAATTCAACTTTTCCCTTCAAAATTTAGGTGAGTTCATAAAATTCAAAGTTATGACAAAAGTTAGTGTAGTTCATAATTCAAAGTTAGGACAAAAGTTAGTGTAGTTCATAATTAAACATTACCCTTTAGAAGTTAGATCATAATCCTAGGAATTCTTAAGTAGTCCTCATAATATGAGAACGACATAAGTAGTCTTCCAAAATTGAATACTATTTATATATCCACATGAACATGAAAACTATTTAGCTAGATCATAGAATCCAAAAAATGATAATGAAGTCCTCAAAATTTGAATATTTATAAAACATACCCTAAACCCTGATATAAGTATTTATGGCATTCATTTGAAATGACCTATCACACATAGTTGCCTTTGAAATTTGACCTTCCTATTTATTTTTGTCACTCCCATTTTCACTTTATCTTTGACATTAATTTTCTCAGGTTCATCTTCATAATTTTATGTATGTAGGTGAATCTCTACATTGAGTTCATGTTCTCAAGTGTATCTTCACAAGTTCATTTTCACAAGTGCATCCACCAAAAATATTTTCCTTCCTTGAAACCCTTTTACTCACTTGTCATTTTTCTCATGCCTTGAAAGCCTCATCTTCATTTGATGTTTTTTAATGGGTGTTAATCCTCATCAGTTATTTATTTTCATAAGGCCATAACCCTCAACAATTTTATGCTTTTTAGGGTTGTTCACCTTGATAAGTTTTCTCCTACCTTGTATCCCTATAACCAACACTTGTAGGTTTTTTCATTAATATTTTTTCTTTTTTTGTATATTTCATAGATGATTTTGGCATTCCATTAATTTAATGAATTCATGTAATATGTTATTTAATCCCATAGGTCATTTTTAACATTCTCTAGAAATTATCTAAATAAAGTAAAATTAAAATTAAATTTTGATTTGAAACCCTCAACCTCACTTATATTTTTTCATAAGGTTGTGCATCCTCAAAAAAAAATCTTGCCTTCAAACCCTATTACTTCCATTTTTATTTTCCCATGAAAATATTATTTCTTGAAATGTGAATCCATGGATGCTCTACGATATAGGGGAGTTTTTTATGTAGGGAATTGATCATGGAGGCCTTGCAAGAGGTGCAAGAGTCTACAGCATTAGGCATAGAAGTATTATCACTTATATGCATGTGAGAGAATCAATTATCTCATCCTAATGATGATAACATCCCCAAGGCATTAGACCCTTATGTTCCTTGGGATGAGACTCTAGAGTAAGTTGGATTCCTTCTATTCTAAGTACACCTATTTTGAGACTAGCACGTAGGCCTAAAGATTAGAAAGGTAAAATACAACTAATCTAAACTTAGGATATTTGAGAGGAAAATGGAGGAATAAGGTAAGAGATGATAAAAATAAAAAGGAAATACATATATAATAGATCAAGCACTCCTACTAACATAAACATAATACATACTCTTTATAATAAGACAATATCATACAATTTCTACCAAACCGCTATAAATGCATAAGGATTTCACATAGAGGCATGTGAATGTAGTGAAAATTTAGAGGGATGAAAAATGGTCGATAGACAATATCAATATAGACCCATGTGTGAATAGGATGTGACTTATAAGTGAGTTTCAATTTCAATGTGGAGGTGTCAGGAATGGACAACAATGAGGGGTGAATGTTACCCATAGACAAGGATCAATAAATAAAAATAACACACAAAACATCAAAATAATAGAAAGAGGTGAAATTATTTCTCATTGATATAAAATATTTAACCAATATAGGTGATCATGGAGGGAAAATTATATCAATGTGAGGTTGCTAAAAAGTGTCGACCCTTTTACAAGTGAAAAATAGGCTTTTATAGTGAAAAATCCTATTTTACAATAAATACACCACTTGAGGTGGTGGGCATAGCTTTAAATTATTTTGTAGCACTATGGCCATGCTTCTTTAAGTTTATTTGATGACTAGATCTAGGGTTAGTAACATCATCACTTTTACATACACGTGCACAAGGAAAAAAATATTTCCCTGATAGAGTTAGAGGGTGGTGTGCATGTACATCCTAATGTCAAGTTGTAGATTCTATATTTAATCAATATGACAACATCTTGAGCTTACCTCAACTGCCCCAATGACTTTATTTATATCTTTTTACCTCTTGGAATGTGGTACTATCAATATTGGGTGTGATACTATAGGGGTGACATTTGCCACATTGATGGGCCTTCAAAGAAATCATTTTATAGCTTTAGATGGAAGCAATATAGTTGTGACACGTGGGTGTTACTTCTTTGTTGTATCAATTTGGTGGGTTTTCCTCTCATTTTTCTTTAGCTAATGGTGCTACTTGAAATTCCATGAAAAGAGACCATCTTTGAATTAGTGCTAGGTAAACATGTGGAGAGATGGCACTTATCTTGAGAGAACTATGGATTTTTTGTGTTAAATGAATACCTAGGTACCATGTGGCACCAAAAAAAGTAATTTTAGATGTTTCAAAATTCAAGGGAATAGATGTAAAATCCTACACATTGGTTTGGAATTGTATTGGATAGGTACAAAGAAGGCCTTGAACAAGGGTGCATATAATGATAGAAAATCCTAGGCACACCTCCATCATTCATATCTTGTTACTATGCTCTTCCTTTACTTAACCATTGGGGACCCAAGGAACTAAGTTTTGGAGTTAATACTCCTTTTAAATCATGTGCTTTCAAGTCTTGCATATGGATGTGTGTTAATAAATTTATGCAAGCATAAATCCTTACTAATTTGTTATGTAGACTTGCATATCTATCTTGGGTTCAGGCACAAATGGGAAGCATCTATTCCATTTTTTCTTGAAATTCCTAGGACCTAATAGGTGTGTAAATATTATATAAGGCTTGGGAGGCCTTGTATAGACTAAGGGGTGACTTAGAAATTTAACACTTTTGGTGACCTTTGTGTGTCAATTGCCTACTAATTAGGAACCCATTAGCCTTTGAGCAATCCATTAGAAATGGAGACTTTATAACTTCATTTTCATTCTCTTGTGAATGCACTAGCTATGCATCTTCACCTTTGAAATGAATTAATATTCACCTGACAAGACAAGAACTGTGCCATAGGATCTTGGAGGGAAAAACATAAGCTAAGAAAACACTATGCATAATCTCTTAGAGGAATTGAAACTATTATAAAACAAGGCATGCAAGGTGCTTTAGGAAATTAAATGAATTTACTCTAATTTCTTACAAACTATATACAAATATTAATGGAGATAGTGATTTAAATTAATCCCATTGATTGCAATAGGCATCTCTTCTCCATTCATTCTAGTGAGTTGGAGGGTGTTAGATGGCTTGAAGCTAGTCATGGTAAATGGACCACTCCATATTGCATCAAACTTAGTGTTGTTTCCATCCTTTGCTCTATCTTCATCCCATTTGAGCACTAAGTATCCCTCTTAGAAACTCTTCTCATCATCCTTCTTTCCAAAGATACTCTTGGTCTGCACCTATTGAGGCTCCATAGTGTGCAGAAATTTTGGTCTAGTTTCTTCAAGTTCCATTAGCTCATATAATCTTACCTTAAGGGGATCACTCTCAAGCAAATCCAATTTATGTGTGAGTTATAATGAATGTAATTCAAAGGATGTTACTAATTTAGTTTCCCTTCCATAAACTAGCATGAAATGTAAATTTCCTAGCACTCTCTTGGGCATGATCTAATCATCCCAAAGAGTAGATTTGATCTTAGTTTGCCAAGCTCAAAGTTTATCCTTTAAATTAATTTTTATGATGTGAATAAAATTCTTATTGGTGGAATTGGCTAGACCATTATCTTGAGGGTAATAATTTGATGAGGTGCTTAGATAGATATTATACTTGATAGCTCATTCACTGATTCTAATTCCAAGGAATGCCAATGGATTATTTGAGATAATGGTGGTGGGGATGACAAACCTCATTACAATGTCCTCATAGAATTTTAGGATGGATGTCTCATTATCATCCTTAAATGTAACCACTTCTATCCACCTTGTGAAATAGTTAGTGGCTATAAAAATCCATTTGTGCCAATAGCTTGATGGTGGGTTAATCATGCTTATAAAATCTAGGCCCCATCACATGAAGGGTTGATAATCTTGAATCTGTCGTAGTGGTAAGGTTGAAAGTATTTGTTTTCTTATGAAGAAGGTGCATTTTATACAATTTTTCACATATGCATGTGTATCTTTGAACAAAGTTGGCAAATAATATCCAACTCAAATGACATTTATAATATTGGTCTTGGGAAAATATTGGCCTCTTAAAGGGTCATCATGAAATTCTTGAAGAATTCTACTAGTTTGTTTTGACCCTATACACCTTAATAGAACCCCATTGAGATCCCTCCAAAAAATCACACCATCTACAATCATATAGGGAATGGACTATAGTCTAAAATTTATGTACTTAACTTTGTGGAGGCTATATGGATATATGTTATGTTAAAGGAAAGCCTTCATATCTAGCACCCAATTGGTCATGGCTTCTTCATTTTCGTACTTTTCTTTATGTGACACTAAGACTATGCTATCCTTTGGTTTTGATACTTTGGCTAATTGATCACATATTCCATTTTCTTTCACTATATTTGTGACTTATATGTCTATGTCTTACTCCATCACTTCCATGATCCATATATCTCTTTTCTCATTGATGTCCTACTAAGTAGGAAATCTTTGACACTTGTTTGTGTGACCATGAGCTGGATCTTGTTATTGGAAAACATATGCCTAGATTTATTTAATGCTCTCACCATTATGAGTGTGTGATTCTTTATGAATTTATAGTGCATCTCATAATCCTTTAGTGCCTAGATAAAAAATGCAATTCCTTACTCTAATTTCTCTTAGTTCCATTACATAAGGATGGTTGAGATGCTTTTGACTCCACCAAATGCATAGAGTATAAAATCTTGTTATATTCTGAGTTGATCTAGGTGGGAACTTTCATGATGGCATGCTTGTTGGTATAAAAACTTTCCCTACCCTCATTCATCCAATTAAATTCAACATTCTTCTTTAACATCGTAGTGAGTGGTTTGACCTAGATGGTGAAACTAAGCACAAACCTTCTCATGAAGTTGATTCTTCCTAAGAAACTATGTATAATTTTCTTTTCACTCATAAGAAGAAGAGATGAGATAGCCTTGGCTCACTTTGGATCAATAATGATTCCCTCTTTTAATACAATTTTACCAAGGATGGAGATTTCATGAACTATTAAGATTCATTTGTTAAGGTTCAAAGAAATTTTGAATTCTTGACACTTCTAAAAGAACTAATCCAGGTGACCCAAATGATCCTCAATGCATTTGGAGAAAAAAAATATGTCATCAAGGTAAACCAATATGACCTTATTGATGATCTCTTTTCATTCCATATACATGGCTCTCTAAAAGGTCATGCCTATATTCATCAGTCTAAATGGCATCTACTAGTATGTAAAGGTTCCCCACTTAGTGGTGAATGTGGTTTTGTAATGGTTTCACTCTTATACATGAATTTGGTTATAACTAAAATAGTTGTCCACTAATGAGAATATCTCTATGCCTATGATCATTTTCAATATTTTCTCCATTAGTGTGAGAGGGTAGTGATCTTTGAGGGAAGCCTTGTTCATGTCGATGAAGTCCATGTAGAGATGTATATCCCATTTCTTTTAAACTAGTGCCAAGATGACAACCGATGAGGAATGTTTTATCAAAATTATTATACTAGACTCAATGAGCTTGGATATCTCCTTACACATCACTGGCTCCAAATTTGGATTAATAGGTCTCTACTTCTAGCACACAAGTTTCACCTAAAGATGGAACTCAATTGTGTGTTGTGCTAAGCTAGGATCGAAGCCTCTAATATCTTTGTAGTTCCACATGAAGATGTCATCATATCTCCTATTGAGTTGAATGAAGCTTTCAATTTTTAGTTGGGAGCATACCTTACCAAATTTAAGAGATTTACCTTCTAAAATAATTAAAAGCATATAGATACCATACTTGGCTATCACGCTATGCCTTTCTCCTTTGAATTAGTCATTATAATTGAATATATTTTCTAGGATGACTAACCCTCTTAGAAACTTGTTCCCCTTTAATTGGATGACCTAATCCTCATATTGAGCTTTTAGTAGTTCCTAGTTCGTGGTGAAAAACTCTACCTCATCCTATAGGAAGTTGATTAATTTATCATCACTTTTGAATACTTGTCGATTCTCTATGTTGTCTAAAATTGGTAATCTAATTATGAGCTTAACGAGTTTTTTGAAATATTTTATTATGTTTCATAGAATGTCATCCTACACACCTATAGTTTCAAGCCTATTTGTATCAACATTTTCCACTCTTGGTAAGGAAATGATGTTTATTACATCAAATCCTTATATCATATCCCATACTTTATACTTATAGGCTTTCCTCAAGCCACTTTGTTCATGCTCTATGCTCTAACTTGGTTAACAACTAACTCACTATCAACTAGTGCTTACAAAACCTTAATCACTTCTTTTGCATGAGCTAGATGTCTTGAATTAGTGTCTCATACTCGACATCATTATTCATGTAAGATAAATATAGTCTAAAGGTATGGAAGTATTTTTCCTTCTCAGGGGAGACCAAAATGACACAAACTCCTATATCATTCTTACTCTAGGAGTAATCAAAGTATAACTTCCACATAGCTTAAAAGTCCTCATGTGACATCATAAGCTCAGGTAGCATGGAATTTTATTCCATGATGTAATATGTTCCTAGGCCTATTTCAACATTATCATATGGATCACACTCAAAATGTTTATGTACCCATTCATCCAATAGATTGTCTAGGGTTTTTTCCAATAATGTTGTGGCCTCATGGAGAATTTAATTCTCCTTTTAGTTGAACATTTGATAATTTTTCTCAACTGGGTTAGGAGAGTATGACTCAACATAGATTTTAAGAATAGGCTATTCCTTGATAGTCACTTTGGTCCTATACCTAGTTCTCAATAGCATATATGACCAATCTAAATAAAAATATATGACCACCATTGCCATGAAGTCTTGAGAGAGGCAGATGACAAAGTAAGGGGTAAGTTGATGACTATGATATCCTACACGATGGAAAGTCTTGGGCATATGGTGTTATATTTAAATCCTTGATTATACCTATAGCCTTGATTATCATACCATCGAACTAGACTACTTAATAATTCCTAATATATTTATGATCTTCTTTAGCATTACCAAGTTATTCACATCATAATTGATCATGTAATTGTGTAATAAGTATTATCTAATAATTAAGGTGACATATAATAGAGGTAGCTTATTACACACATATGCTTCCTCCACTTTTAGCTGACATAGACTTGTGAAAGTAAATAATGGCATTTGGGGAGACTTACACTCCTAAAAACTTTTTGACACATATTGGAGTAAGTTCTAATGGGATGGAATGGTAAGCACAACCCACATTATGACATTAAGTCTTGTCCTCTTCATCTACTCAACCATATTGAAAGGAACTTGATATCCCTTTAGTTTAAACTTTAAGGTAGTAGGCTCTACTAGCATCGATGCACTAAATTGAGATGGTCCTTCCTTTGATGCAACCTTTTCTAGGTGTAATGTCTTTGCAAGAACATTATCTTTCATACCTACATTATTGACATGGGGTGTTGATAGTAGGGGTGGTATAGATGGTATGGCTTCTTCTGTAGCTCTTCTTTTAAATCTTATGTTGAAATTAGCTATGGTACTTCCTCCACTAGTTACACCACCTTGATTTAAATAGTTGAAATCCTCTTCTTGCCAATTAATGAGATCAAACCTATCTTATGGTTAAACTAGCACTTGGACTCCTTCTTCATGTTAAGTCAAAATTCTCACTTGTCCTTATGATTGGGGAAATTTTTATAGCATAGTAACCTCATAATTGTATTTATGCAATTATATTGATTATGTGGTTGGTTACATAGAAAGAACCACTTAGAATCCTATGTTATATTGTTTTGTACTAGGAAAAGGGCTTTGGAAGTGCTAACAACATTATCCTTTTATGTATAAGGTGTTTTATTATATGTGATTTGATTTTGTGTTTGTACACCACCTTGGTATAGAGGTCTATTTAACTATTATTGGTGAGTGAAAGGTTGATGATGCATAGGACACTATGCTTGTTACCTTTTGAGGGAAATTAGTTCATTCCCAAAACTTTGTAATAACATTTTTACCTCATGTAATTCACTAGGAAAGGTGGTGGATGAAGTAGGTGGGCTTACTGTAGTAGGGACAACCATTAGCATAGGTTGCACAATTGCTTATTTAGGAAGATGTTTTATGAATATAGGCATAAGGGGTCTGGGCATAATATTTATTGCTTGAATCAAATAATTTTCTACATGTACCATAACTTTTTAAGAATTAGGGAGGACTGTGCCTCCCATAAACTAAATCATTATTGTTATATAACTATTAAGAGATTTTAGAAAATACAAAAATGTAGTGTGAGGAGATGGCTTACACAAACATGGGATTTTATCCTAGACCCTTTAGAATCTAAATTTTTAATTGACCATCATTTCATGTGACATTCACTTTATGGTCATGAGTTGTTCTACTAGGGACAAGTGATCACTTTAACCTTTGAACTATTTACACAACTCCTTGCCAAGCTCATCCTAGTTATGAATGGATTTTGGTCTCAAGCCTTGATATCACTAAAGGGATTTTCCTTTGAATGATGAATCAAGAAGTCTTACTCTAACATTATCCTGAGTCACATGATACACTAAGATGATATTTGTGATGTCATGGATGTGTTCCATGAGGTAAATTAAAATTTTTACATGAAATAGGACAAGATTTTGAGATCCACCATAATAATATCATCATACTATAGAAGGAACAATGGAATAACTCTATTAAATGTCAAAAACACTTGATTCCTTGGTAGCATTATGAATAGAATGAGGAATAATCCTCTTTTAGGCATGGATAATCTTCCAAATAGAGGGGTATATTTGTACCTTAGGGGATGACTATCTTGCATCATTCCTTATAATATAAGATAATGATGCTCTAACCCTCCATATTTTGTGTGGCATTTAAATCTTAGTGAAATGAAAATCAATGCCTCTTGTATTTGATCTCATTCTTCTTGGCTTATAAAGAGGGGGATGGTATTTGTAAACCAAAAATGTTTGGAGTCACCATGTGCTCTTGTTAAGTGTTTATTACACTTGTTAGCTAAAAATAACACCAATTCCTTATATTTTATTCAAAATAGTTCCATCAGGAAATCCAAAAACTATTTTCATTCAAAACATGCACCTATGGATTCTCTATAGCATAGGGGCATTTTTATTGTAAGGTGATAAGCATAGAGGCCTTTCATAAGACATAAGAGTCTATGGTTCTAGGCATGAAAGTATTATTTATAAACTATGTGTGAGAGCATCATTTGTCTTATCATAATGATGGGAATGTGCCTAAGGTGTGGGACCCTTAAACTAATTTGGAAGAGCCTCTAGAGTAGGCCAAATTCCTTTTATTCCAAGTGCACCTAGTTTAAGACCAATGTCCAGACCTAAAGATTAGAAAGGTAAACTACCAATAATATAAACTTAGGATATTTTAGAGGAAAAGGGAGGGAAAAGGTAAGATATGCTAAAAATAAAAAGTTGATGTGACTAGAATAGAACAAACATTCCTACTACCATAAACACAATAAAAAATCTTGAGAACAAAACAATTCACACAATTTTTACCAAGCAACTCTAAATGCATAATTACTTTTCATAAAGGCATGGAAATGTAGTGAAAAGCTAAGAGGGATGATAAATAATCCAGAAATAACATCAACATAGACCGAGGTGCACACAAGATATGACCTATAAGTGAGTTTCATGTTCAATGTAGAGGTGCATGGAATTAACAATGATGAGAGGGGTGAATATTACTTATAGTCAAGGATCAACAAATACAAATGGCACATAAAACCTTAGAAGAACAAAAAGAAGTGAAATTAATTGTCATGGATCTATAAGATTTATCTAATACAAGTGCTTATGGAGGGAAAATTCTAGTAGCATGAGGTTGTTAAAAATCATCAACACTTTTAAAAGTGAATAATTATGATTTTATAGTAAACAAGTCTATGTTACAATAAATGTGCCATTTGAGATGGTGAGCATATATTTAAATCCTTTTGTGATGATATGGATATGCTTATTGAAGTCTATCTAATGATTGGATATTGGGTTGGTAGCAAGATTGCTTCTAAATAAACATCCATAGTAGAATAGAAGATTTCCCTAATAAAGTTAGAGGGTGGTGTGCATGCACATCCTAATCTCAAGTAGCCACTTCTATATTTAATCAATTTGATAGAATCTCAAGCTTCCCTCAACTTCTCCAATGACATTTTTTATATCTTTTTACCTCTTGGCACATGGTACTCTATGATATATCTTGGGTGTGGTACTATATGGGTGACATGTGTCACCTTTATGAGCTTTATATGAATCATTTTGGAGATTTGGATGGAATTATTATAGTTGTGACACATGAGCATTACTTCTTCACTATGATATCTTAGTGGGTCCTCATCTCATTTTTCTTTGGGTAATGATGCTACTTGAAATTATACTAAAAGGGACCATCTTTGAATGACCACTAGGTTGACACATGGAGAGCTAGCCCTTTTCCTGGGAGAACTATAGACATTTTGTGTTAAATGAGCACCAAGCTACCATGTGGCACTACTAGAAGGAGGGTTGGATGCTATAAAATTTAAGGGAATGGATGTAGTATCCTATGCATGGGTGAAAAAATGCATTATCTAGGCATGAAAAAGGCCTAGAATAAGGGTGTGTACAAAGATAGAAAATCCTAGGTGCACCTCCATGATTCATATCTTCCTCCTACACTTTTCCTTTACTTAACCATTAGGAACTTGGGGAACTATATTATAGATTTAATGTCCCTTTTGAATCATATGATTTAGAGTCTTGCACATGAACATGCATCAAGAACTTTATTCAAGAACTAATCCTCACTACTTTTTTGCATATACTTGTGTCTCTATCTTGGGCTAGGGTGTGGATGAGAAGCATTTATGTACTTTTTGCTTAAAATTATTGAGACTTAATAGGTGTGTGAATATTGTATAATCCATAAGAGGCCTTGTGTAGACCAAGGGGTGACTTATAAATTCAACATAAACCTTCATCCTTGAACAATTATCTCCTACCATGCAACCCTCATCCTTGGTATGCTTAACTAACTATCTGAATCTGAAGACTACTTATATAAATATTAGAGTCTATTTCCTTATTAAACATATTTTAGAATCTAATACATGTTTTCATATAAATTATAATGCCTATTCATAAATATATTAGATTTTAAAACCCAATAAGAAACATATTTTATTTTATTCCCTATTTAGATAACACAAAAAATTGATAGTTGTAAAATTAATTTGCAATCCACAATAGCCTATCCAACTAACATAAAAATCTCTATATTCTATCAAACCTTGTGTTATAAAATTGAGATTTTACATTCTAATAGTTCATATGTCATAAAATCCTAAGAAACATGTATGCATGAAGTATGAATTTCATAATTTCACCCCCATCCTAATTGGAGTCATATGTAGACAACATCATAGATATAGACTTAAGACTTATTATCCTAACTGAATTCTAGGATATAATCAATGTTATCCAAAATAAAAACTTAATTAAAGTATCCATAATAACATGATAACTTAGGATGTTGAATTAAATACATCCATTCAATGTACATAATTAATTTTGACTCTGGCCCAACACTATGACATCGAAAAGAGAAAAGTCATAAATTCTAAAAATTAATTTTTACTTCACTTTGAATTATAATACATTAAAGACATGCTCAAGATTATCTAATATTAATGCTATGTAAAAATCATTCCTAAATATTCATAATAGTTATGGGAGTAAAATATAATTTTGTGTTCTAAAATGATCAACAAGCATTGGGTTTCAAAGCCAAAGAATGCTTTTACTAGGATTCTAAATAAAATGGCTCATTTTGATTTTAAAATGGAAATTATCAACATAATCACACTTTTGAACAAAGTATTTATAAATCCTACTACTAAAGAGTTAAATGGATGGATGCATAGGTACATCAACATAATCCTAAAAAGTAATCATTACATCAAATGGGTTTAGTTAATAAATGATTAACTTCATGAGTAGTTGTGTGAGGTATAGATAACAAATAAATTCTACACGACCTCATATTTGGTTTATGTTGTAGTAAGGAGAATAATATTTTCATGATTTTACAAATCAATTCATATAAATTATGCATAAATATATGAATTATATCTTTCACTTACATTTAAATCAAGATTGAATCAATTTATTCATATAAACGATGCATTATTATATTACATCATAAAAATGTTTGATGAATAACTATATAATGTCCAAATTTTTATTATCTCCATAATGAAAATTACACAATGAGGATCATGGTTCATTCAAATCCCCACTCTCTCGTATATCTTGGTATGTGTATTTGATAATTATCCTTATATATTGGCAAGGTATTATTATGACAAATGGGCATTGATGGAGTTAGTTTGCCAGTGTGTGAAACTCATAATTTTTTGTCTAGTAAGCATAAAGAAAGTACACAATTCCTTATCAATCTTGGAAGATATATATTTTCTTCATTAGAAAAAGCAAATATAATTAATCAAGAAGTGTCATGAGTCACCATTATTTCATTCCATGGCATACCCTCTAAAATAATCTGAAGCTGGACTAAGGATATTCTTGCATATTCATATCAACATAATCCATATTTTGAAGGTTTATGGATGGATTGTTAGGATGAAAAGGAATTCAGACTTTAAAATTATTTTCAACTAATTTTAGAGTAGATCATGGAGTCTAACATATAATTTATTCCAAATGGAATGGGAGATGATGGAGATGATGTATATCATATCTATTAGAATGAAAAATATATCTTCAACCCTTGCCTATGATTAATTAGAGTAAATAAAAATCAACATAATTAGATGATATAACTCAAGTTATGTTGGAAATAACTCTCTCTCTCTCTCTCTTAGATTCATAATAAATAAAATAAAGTTAAAAATGCAAAATTTTTCATTTTTGAAATATTTTATAAAATATCCAATTTAACATCACATATGGGCAATAAATAAAACACTTACAAGTTCATCTTATAGTGTAAGTGAAAGTAAATCTACCTCCAGAGAAAAATAAAAATAAGCCAATTTTGTGAAGGTTATGAGTTCCATTCCCTAAATTCAAATTCAAGATGTTCATATGGAATTAAAGGTGATTTGGGAATTCCTAGCACCTTAAGTTACCCATAACCATAGGTTGTTCACTCCCAAACCTTGGTCATAAATACCACTAAATAGTTGGCTATTGATCATCCTTTAGTAACTTCTACACCTATTTCCCATATTAATTTCTGTATACACCCTAAATTTTTCAAGAAACCACACATATCATGTCTTTTCATATTCCTTTCATAGGAGACTCTGAATGGAGAATATGAGTCTTATTCACATCTTGCCATGTCTTTTTGTTTGATAGTTTTATTTCATACCCTAGACACTTTTTTGACCATTCCCAGTCATTCATAGCCTTCTAGACTTAACCCTTAGTAACCCAAGATACTATTTCCATGCTTATTCCATACCTCCAAGTCATAGACCCTCTAGATAATAGAGCCCAAATAGGTTAATAATGTTGAAACCTAGGGTGTCTAGTTTTTGGCGCTATTGTCCAAGTGCAAATTTAGTTCCAATGGTTAGTTTCTTCTACTTCATGAGTCTTAACCCTTTTCTTATCTTTATCCTTAAGTATTATAATGTCATAACATTTTTAATAAAATATCTCAAATTCAAAAAATATATTCTCGTATACAAAGGACTTCATAAGGCAATTTATATCTAGCACTTACTATTTTGGCACATTAGACATAATAAAAATCAATCAATAGTATAGATTAGTTTCTCTACATCACACATAGAATTGCATGCTTGATCAAGGAAGGGCCTAGGTTAAATTCATTCTTGCATCCATCATGAATATTTAGTATGCATGTTCCCTAAGGGATAAATACATCAGATATGAGACCCTAGCTTGAGGGTTAATGTAGGAAATAATTAGAACAAGGATTCTTGATTGTGTGATCATTCTTCCCCTAACCCAATTTTCCCCATTTTTATTTAGATGTACTCATTATTTGTATGTGTCTATATGAATACAAGTATTTAAAATTGAAATAGATCTACATTGATCTCTAGTGACTTTTATCCCCTAAAATTTGGTACACAGGCTCATATTGACCAAGTGAACAAAACCCAAAAATCCTAGATCCTCAAGACAATAGAAATAGGAAGGAATATAACACTAGACACCAGGGTGGCCTATTTCTAGTGCTCTTGTCTAATCAAAAAATGGAACCTAAATTTATATTCTTGATAGTGTCTTAGTCATGCTCTTCCAATTCCAGCATCAGAGTCCATTTCAGTCTAAAACCAGACAAGTTTATTTCTATTTCTCTTGCATAATTACTTATTAAAATCTATATTTTTTCCTATTAAGCTAGACTTTTCCTATTATTATATACCATTATTATTTAGGATCTAAACACTAGATTACCAAAAATAATAAAATATTTGGTGAACCTAACTTACTTTGAACAAATATTTAAAACATAAGGTACCCTTAGGGTTTTTCCTTCATAATTTGTGCAAACATTACTTTACAATTTTTTTATTTTTGCATTAATTTTTGTGTAATTATTATATTCAAACATATTTTTGGAATCTAAATTATAGCCATAATTTAAAAAATTATAAAACCCTATCCCAAAACCTTAGACTTCCATACTAGGTCATTAAACTTCAAATTTCCTTCCCTTACAATTTTTAGAAAAATAATTTGAATTTTTTTATAAATTGTTTAGATTATCAAAAATACTTTCAAAATTTAAATGATAATAGTTATTTGTAAATTTGTTTGCTTCATAGTACATTTCAAATTTCACTTTAGTGAAATAAATAAAATGACCACCAAGGCACTTCTTCCCTCTCATCCCATAGACAAATTTATTAATATTTCACATAATTATGAAAATGAGTGGACAATTTTGTAAAACTGCATATTAGCTAAAAATGTGGAAAATGATTCTATTTACAATGAAGATAATTACTATTGTTGTAATGAGTAATATTATCATGTATATTAAAGTGATAGTGAAGAAAAATTAGATGCATCTTTTCCTCTCAAACCTATCTCTTTCAACCCTTCTTCTAAAGAAAATGATTTTGACAAATGGGAAAAATACTTCTCACCTCATTCTCCTATGCACAATGCACAAAATGAGCAAATTAGTCATGCACTTATAAATGAACCTCTAATAGGTGATAATTTTAATGAACATGAACTTAATCTCTCTCTTCCTTTTGATACTTCTTTGTTCAAATTACAACAATATAAATAAAATAAAATTGTCAATACGTAATTCAAATGATCAATCTCATGTTCTAAACTCTATATCTCAATCAATGGAAAATGAATTTTAAAATGATATATCTCTTACTCCTACTTCTCATGTTACACATGAAAATAATACATGCATTCCATCAAAGGATAACATGTATGCACATAACATTCCAATTTCAAATGATAATTTATTACATATTAGAAAATAATTAACATCTTCTCTTAATCCTCTCCCTAGTGATAATGGAAGTAATATTGGGTATGATAGTAAAAGTTCAAATGAATATGATAATGAAAGTGATTTTAAAAATGATACTTCTACCTCTTATATTTCAAAAGCAAAAAATTCAGAATATGATCATGAATGGAACAATGATGATTATTATGCATATAGTGAAGAATAAAATACATCTCCTACTACTCTCAAATAAAATGCATGTCAAAATATGGATCCTACTTCTATGAATTATTATATTTCAAATGATGCACATGTCAATAATAATAATACATCTTCTATGCATTCCAAATGTGATTAACTAAAAACTAAAGATACCAATTAATCTCTCAAGCCACCCCTTACTATAGTAGCATCAGTGTCTCGCCCATCACCCAAAAAGGATGTTACCTCATATCCCTCTAATAAGGTCTAGGATACCATTCCTCCAAAGGTTCAAATGAGTACACCCCCTCTCTAGGATCTAATTGATAAATGTAGCATTCATATGGCTAAAGTAAATCATCAAATTCAAATATTAAATAAACCACTTCAAGATACTAATATCCCTTCCTAGGATATTATGTCATTAATGCATGTAGTTGGTGAATTAAAACACCAAGTACATCTCCTCACCATGGAAAACAAAACATATGTCTTGGATGTATGTTAATGATATACTTGGTAACCCTATTCTAAAGACATTCATAAAATATTCATAGCCTAAGTATTTATAGATACCATCATTACCTCACTTTGATTGAACTGGTGATCCATTCATACACCTTCAAGCCTTTTGAAAGGATCTACCATCTCATGTAAGCCCATTAATTCTACTTAAGTTATTCTAGTATACATTAGTGAGGGAAGCACATAATTGGTTCTTTCATATACTCCCCAATGGTTCATTACACACATATGATGACTTAGAGGAGGCATTTCTTAGATATTAAATCATAAACATGAGCTCTCATGTTACATATGAGAAACTTGACACACTACATCAGAATTCCTCAAAGCCACAAAGTGAGTATATCTTAAGATTCAAGGCTCACATGTTAAGATTGATATATAAACTAGAAAGTCTAGAGATTAAACATATCTTTATTAAGGGGCTTCACCAACCTCTACTTTATCATCTACTATATCAAATAGAGTCTTCTTTCAAACAATTATGCTATATAGTTATAACATTGAAATAAAATATGGGATTGATTGAAGCAGATTCAGTTGATTGGATTACTCTAGATTTCATAGTAGTATTTACATCTATATATCCTATCACATAACATCCACCATGTCCTAAACAAGATAGGAGACCACAACTAGAAAACTAATCAATTAAGATCAGAGAGCCAATATCTAGAGTATAACTTATAGTATACACTATAAAGAATAATATCAAGGCACCAATATAGTTTTATTTTGAGTAGGATAGCCCATCTATCATATTATTACCACTACTAGATAGGATGTTCATCACATTACCTTATACTCATTGACGAGATTCACATCTCCAACAAAAATAACCACATCAACCCTTTTGAAACTATTATCATATCTATAAACACAAAGATAATGATTTCTATGGACTTAGAGATTGCATTAATCGATGTTTTGATACCGGTATCATAGCATTTACATAAGGGGCATCAAGATAACCCCCATCATGGAAACATAGACCTCATTCTTCTACGACTGAGTCATCCTAGGACATTATTTTACATGAATCATCGATCATTCATCATGAGAGTAATGTGGGTTCTAGGATAGAGCCTCAAAGGAGATCTCCTATTCAACCTATTTAGAAGGTTTGGAAACCAATAAAATGATATTATTCTACATATAACATTTTATTCCAACTAGTACATAGTGTTATAACATATATATAGCAGAGTCATAGGCAATGTAATAGAGTACTACTCATGAGAAATATTCATTATGGTTAGATTTTTTGGGTCCTATCTCATGTAGAAATCCACTATGGTTAAGATTAAATGAACCCATATCATGGAGTACTACTCATAAGAGATATACACTATGACCAAATATTTTGGGTCATATCTCATGAAGTAATCCATTATGATTGATATTGAATGAGCCCTCATCATAGATTTTAGCTTTATCTTGATCCATGGATTAGTCATACACATATCAATAGAGGTCATAGGGTATATGATTATGTAAAAATGAGCCTTCTTCAAAGCACACAATTCCTAATGCATGTTTAATAAAATTACATTTTGAAAACTCTCCAAATCTAGCTATAGTTAGTACATAGCAGATAAAATTAGATACAAAGCATATTCCTACATAGTATGAGTAGTATGGGCACTTATTCAATTGGCCAATAGGGTTTAGATGGTGATACAAAATAGAGTGATATGATGCACATTAATACCAACATCAATTCATAGCTTCACTTAACATGGAAATGATGGATCCAAAGGTCTAGCTAGCCCTTTTATTCTTGAGCCACTCTCAAGGAAGTAATATTCATAACATGTTATATTACATCCACACATACTAACAACTAACATTCCAAATTATCAATAACTATCCATAACCAAAACTAGCCTATCACAATCCAGATCTTACCAAATATAATTTACAAATCTTAAACCATCTCAATTTATCCCAACAATTCACCAATTGAAAAATCAACAAATTTTGTTTGCTCACATATAATTACAAACCAAATAAACTCTTTATTTACATAAAAATTGAAATACAAACCCAATATCACTTGAACTTATCAACAAAAGTCAAATCAAATATCCCAAATACCATTTTACCAAACATATGCAACCTCAACATGAAATCCCAGATCAACTACTTCTAAATCAACAAATTGTAATAAATATAATAATATATTCAACAATCCATAACTTAATATAAATGAATAAAAATCAACCCAATATCCATATATATATATATATAATGAAGTTTTCAAAATATATACATCATATCAATATATAATTAATCATGAATGGGCATCATACCCTCACTCTCACTCTCTACTCCAGTACTATTCCTGTAGTCCAGACTCACACTCGATATCCCCAAACCTCCTTAAGCTCTTGAATGACTCTTACATCGACTATCCCATTCTATAAATTGACCATTGTCTTCATGCAAGTCTGCATACTACCTCTAAACATTAGTCTACTCATCCATAATCCATGTACTCACCAATCCATAATTAGATGGAGGCATTTTATGCCTATCTTTCTTAGCCCTTAGCTCATCTCTCTCTCTCTCTCATTGCATTAACATATGAAACTATAGCTATAGCAGCCCTATCAAACAAATGAGCATAAACACTAGCTATAATTATTTCTCTCTCTATCAAACCTTCATCCACAAAATCATCAGGAACATGCTATGTGAGCTCTCAAAGTGTAGACTCAATGATGGTCTCCCAAAACCCATCATCTCTACGTCTTCCCCTAGCTTGTGCTTCATATTGATCACCATCCACTCCACATACATGCAAAAGTACAACATTATGTTAGACATACATTTTCAAAACAAGCTAAAACATGTAAAAACATGAACATAATTCAAATATAAATGATACTTACCTCCCATCATCTAGATTAGATTTGGGTCCTCATACTTAAGGGCATCCCCTCCACCAATAAGATATAATAGAGACCATCAATGCCTCATCCACCATATGGTAAATGACTTTATGCATCTAATATTATCTATATCAATAATATCTTTTTTTGCATCTCATGCATCCTAAGGTAATAGTGCTAACTCAACCTCAATGGGACTCCTACGAGCTCTTGCCCTTGTTGGTACTCATACACTCCTCACCCACACCCATGTTATTGGGTGTATATCCTATGGTCCCTGAAAATATCTATTCATATACTCATATTGAAATCACCCATATACTCCAACTCAATGGTCATATAACCAACAACTAAATCTCATATACCATAGTTATATTCTATCCTCTGACCACCCAAGGAATCCTCTATAGGGCCTCCATATGATATCCTAAGCCACCAACCTATCTAAAAATCATCTATAGTGATCTATCCTAGGAGACTTACTAGCAAATGTACTCATCCACCACTCCTCATATGGTTGTGGAGTTTCCCACCTCTCCCTCAGCAATCCTATTGACTACACAATTGCTATGTGCTCATAATCCCAACAAAGAAATAAAGTAGCCATGCTCACACCACTACTGAGTGCCTCTTGAGTAAACCTATCTAGGTACTTGTATAAGTGGGCAATCAGAGTCCTACCCCATGAGAACATAATAACATACACCTCTATATTGTGCATGATCATGTGCATCCTATATTAAATTTACACCCCACTCCTATCCACAACAACAAATTAAGCCAACAACATGGCCAACCAATTTTACATGAATAAAAAACTTGACTATATAATAAATAATAATAAAACATCACTATCACTTCCTCTCCAATGTATGTCTAAGGGTACACCAAAAGAATATAGGGATGCATGGTCAATGCCATACACACCCATGTCATCTTGTAATGTCACCTAATGCCCAATAATTGGCAAATGTGGAATATGATACACATACTCCAAGATAATCATAATCTCCTTAGTAGGAAGATAGAAAGTACATGCATCTACATTCCACCTATCATACAAGGTAGTAATCAGATACTTATCCCACTATATAGGGCCTAGGTCACATACATGACCCAATCCTGATCTATCTATCACAACTCTCTCATCAGCCAATAAGGGAAACATCCTTAATGTCTTTATCAACTAGCCTTTGCAAAACTCTCTCATCCATACCTCATCTTGAAAATACCAAAAAATAGACTATATGTTAGACAACCATGTTAGGAATAATAGCTAAAAATTAAGAAACTAGGACCAACTTAAAAATTAAAAAAACCATCCACATTAGACAAAAACATTATAGTAGGATAGTAGTGTTGGATAACAGTGCTGGAATGTGGATAACAACATTGCATCCTAGAAAATAGTGCTGACTCTAAGAAATGAGTGTTGAAACTAGTAAAAGCTTTCCTAGACTACTTAAAATAGATTAAAAAACATTCAAAATAGGCTTCTAAACAAGTAATAATCAAGTTTTAAGCTTAATCACTAGGCTAATCCCTCTACCGACTGAAATTTGGTCTACCAACTGCTCAAAATGAGTCATAGAAGGTGCTCATCTCCTAGGCATTTTTCACTCTAGAGCTCTAATATCTTAAACTAGTTACTACACAAATGAACCCAAAGTCAAATAAAAATTATAATATCAACAAAATTTTCTATTAAAAAAGCAAAACACTAATTTTCCCATAACTAGAGCCTCGTGGCTCTATTTTACAAACTATTTGATTCAATGGAATCTTGAAAATGACACCTTCAACATTACATAACCATTGATTTATCACTATGTAATTTTCCTACTATGACATACACACATCTCTATACATATTTTTTACCTTGATATATAAATTATCACCTACTAATAACAAACATACATTCAAAACATTCAAACACCCTAGCTTAATTGATCAATCAAATTTTCAATCCATTAGTACCTCATTTGCCTGCCATAACACAAACATTTCTAAATCTCTACTGTACCCAAATACAAGCTTTGATCCTAACCAATAAAAAACACATTCCAATCCTAATATTTTAAATCTCACTAATCAAACAAACTTCTCAATCAATTCAAACTATACCAACCTTGTTACTATTCATAAGCCACTAGTCATCACTTTTGGCTCAACCTCCTCTATCATAGATCTCATCCATCTATCCAAATGGGGGGCATCATTTCTAATATCTGTACAAATTACCTACTATACCTATCTAATCCTATAGGTAAATATACTTTGATTCTCACACCTCCAATAGGTAGATTGTCAGACTCAGTATAGATTGGTCATGATTATATAGTGATTTAGACTATAATGGGTCACTCAACATGATTTTTACACCTCTAGAATCCAAATTATCAATGTTAATTAGTATATATTGGTTAATATTATATAATGGTTTAGATTATATGGGTCACTTAACATCACTTAGCTTAGATTGGTCCTGATTATATAGTGATTCAATTTATGTGGGACACTTAGCATCACTCAAACATCTAGAGGGATATACCATCAATATAGAGATACACAAAATATTTAGATATAGTGGTTTATATTTTATATACTCAAAGTGACTTTGATACAAAATCAGACTCAAATATTAGATTTGGGGGCATGTACATTACTACACATCTCATACATATATCTTCATACAACATGACACAGTTATATGACTAGATAATAGATTATAGGCATAGTGTAGAGAATATTATTTTGATCTCCAATTTTTCACATGGGACATGACATGAAAGATCATGACACATATGGATATATATATTTCTAGGTTATCTATATGCATCACTCACATACTAGATTTGGGGGTATGGCATAGATGATCATGTTCTTTAGCATCCAAGATTATACAAATTAGAATGGCAAAACATGCCATTTTGTTTTAACACATTTACTAGAGTTTTTAGATTATACCTAGGCATATCTAGGTTGTCACCAGGTTGGACCATATGATCATCTATAGTGGTTGGTCCATAACATTACTTAGACCCAAGAGTTTGTGTGGGATAAAGGGTAGACATTAGTTTTAGACCTCAAAGCACTTCTCATTTCTAGTTCATATTATCTAGAGTGAGGTAAGGATAGATATTACTCTTCACAACATATAGATTCTATACACACATTATAGATTACATGAGTTTTTGTGGGATAGAGGGTAGACATTGGTTTTGGGCCTCTGAACATTTCTCATTCAAATTCAATACAGGGGGCATCTATTTTAGGGATTCCTTCTTTGTGTAGGCACTATTTAGATTCATTATAGGGGGTATCTATTTTAGATATCCCTTCTTTCTCTAGGCACTATTCAATTCCCTATCCACTTCCTTGGCCAAGAAGTTGGATCCTTTTTCATCACACTTATCTCCACACAAGTAAGTTCAGGTATGCATATTATTTCTTTTACTTTAGTACTTCATTTAATTACATCACTAGATTAAAAGGGGGAAAACGTATACACCCTAAATTGGTCAAGTAACCACACATATCATGTATTTTCATAATCCTTTCATAGGAGACTCTGACTAGAGAATATGAGTCTTATTCACATCTAGCCATGTTTTTTTGTCTAATTTTCCTTGGTCTTGTTTCATACCCTAGAAACCTTTTTGACCATTCCTAGTCATTCATATCCTTCCAAAATTAGCCCTTGCTAAAATAGGTTACTATTTCCATGCTTATTCTATCCCCCTATGTCTTGGACCCTCTAGACAAAAACACCCAAATGGGACTACAATATTGAAACCTAAGGTGTCTAGTTTCTAGTGTTGTTGTCCAAGTGTAAATTTGGTTCCAATATTTATTTTCTTCTACTTCATGATTCATAACACTTTTATTAGAATCATATTTAATTCTACTAATGTTGGCCAAATGTGAATAAAATTTCCCAAATTCAAAATAAAGAGCCTCTTATATAAAGGAATTCATAAGGCATTTTATATCTAGCACTTACTACTTTGGCACATTAGACACACTAAAAATTAGTCAATAGTATAGCTCAGCTTCTCTACATCACACATAGACTTGCATGCTTGATCAAGGAAGGGCCTAGGTAAAATTCATTCTTTCATCCATTGTGCGTGTTGATTATGCATGTCCCTAAGGGAGAACTACATTGAATATGAGACCCTAGATTGAGGGTTAATGTAGGCATCAATCATAAAAATAGGGGTTCTTGATTGTGCATTAATTCTTCCCCTAACCCATTTTTTCCCCTTTTTATTTTGATTTATTTGTTTTTTTCATGTGTTTAGATTAATACATGTATTGAATATTGAAATAGATCTACAATGAGATTCGATGACTTTTAACCCTAAAATTTGGTACACAAGCTCAGATTGACCAAGCAAACAAAATCCAAAAAGCTTAAATCCTTAGGAAAATAGTACTAAGAAGCACTATATCATCAAACACCATGGTGTCCTATTTTTGATGCTCCTATCTAATAAAAAAATGGAACCTAAATTTATATTCCTGATAGTGTCTCAATCCTACTCTTCAAATTCTAGCCTTAGAGTTCTTCATTTTAGTCTGAAACTAAATACCTTTATTTCTATTTCTCTTGCATAATTACCTATTAAAATCTATATTTTTCCCTATTAATCTATATTTTTGCTATTATTCTAGACTTTTATTATTTAGGATCTAAGCACTAGATTACCAAAAATAATAAAACACTTTCCAAATAAACCCACCTCTATCTTATATGCCTCCTTCCCATAATATAATTTTTCAGACCTCTTTGCCTAATCAAACCAGCCCACCTTCATCTTCCACCCTTGAATTAAAATTAGGATTAACGAATCAATATTTTTTCAAATTTATTCCTTCTTCTACATCCCATATACATATTCATTAATCACCTAATAAATATAAGCATTAAACAAGACCACATCCACCTTGCACCTTTGATGTCAATGTGGGATTATTGGATCACAATGAATAATATGAAGTTAATCCTTATCCTTCATAAGGTATTATAGTTTCACCTCTTTATTTTTCCTATAAAAAATAAATCAAATAAAAATCACCTCAAAAATATTCAAGTATGAAAGTACATAATTGGTTAAATGAAGTGATGAAGAAAAGAAATAAAAATTTCCAACTTGGTTAGATAGATTTCATTGAAATTATCATCCTTGCCCATTGTACAACAAAAAAAATCAAAATAATCTCCTAAATTATGATGGATGATCAATCAGAAAGATATGTTGAAATTTATGTTCCTTTACTTGACAAGTCCTAAGAAGAATCCATTTTCCAAAACCATCAAATTTTAAAATTTAATCTTAGGAAGTCACTCAGGACGGATGAAAGAAAATGTACAAATAACAATCAACACAATTTTTGAGAAGATATATAAATAAAATTAAATAAAAAAAAATTAAAATAAAAATTTCATCAACTCTTATCCATTGTAAAAAAATTGGGTAAGCCAACTTAGTCTTCATAATTGACACTAAAAATAATTGACACAAGTACATTGACCTTATTAGAGCAAATAATTACATGGGAAGAGTAACCAAAGAATAGTTTGAAAAAATAATTGCACAAGCAAAAGTGGATATTGATATTGTGGTAAAAATTTATGACATGATTAAATTATTAGTTGAAGAGGCAATACATTTTTAAGACAAATATTATGTATAAGTAGAGAGATTAAAAGTATTCTTGTAAAAATTTGACGCATTGTCAAAAGTAAGTTTTGATACCTTAGTTGTATAATGAATTTTTGAATATAAATATTTCTGCAAGGAGATAAAATACCTTAGCACCACCAAATTTTGAAGCTGTATTATCAAAAAAAGCTTTTCCAAATTCAAATAATCATAAATAATTGGAGTTGACGCATGCAATGATATAAAAAAAGTAATTGAAAAACATTCATGCATTGTCTTCAAAAATTATGCTTCCATACTCCCATCTTAGGTCATAATAGATGAATTTGAATAGATAATTAAAATGAGACAAATTTGGGATTATATTTTAATTTTTATTAAATCAAAAGGTTCATCAAATACTAAAATGTATTAGATAAAATTTAAAATTACTATAAGAAATTGTGACAAATTCCATATTGAATATTCGATATACATGTAAAAATTGAAATAATTTAAATGCATTCATACAAATGAAATTAGGATAAAGTTAATGAATTATTTGAAATGTTAGATGAATATCAAGAGAGTTTGGAGTATTCTAAACTAGAAGTGATTAACGTTGTTGAAGATTCAAAGGAAACTAGAAAAAAAACTAAGGAAGATAAGACTTAAAATTAAATAATTTTGGATATTTTGTGCATTATTAAAAGAATTTTTGACCTAAAACAATTTAAAATGATTCAGATCAAAGAGAATAAACTTTCTATTATTTGTAATTCAATAGTAAATATAAGAAAGTTATTAATATAAAAGACTTTGTATGTAAGTAATCTTTGTGGATGAATGCATCCTTACATCTATTAATTCATTTATTTCCATTATTAAATGAATGGTTATTTATTCATGAAATTTAAATGTCTTATATGGTTAAATTGTCATTATATTCTTTACATTTTTAATGAGTATATTATAATAAAATTATAATTTCACATTTTATTAAAGAATACATTCAAAGTATTATTTTATATTATTATTTGGCCTATTAGTTTAAATTGATAATTTGATATTTATTTCAATATATTTTTAAAAATATTTATATATGTAATACAATAATTTGGTGTATACAATGCAAAAATTTGTGTAGCTTGGATATTTACAAAGCATTTGTGCTTTTCACTATAATTTTATTTTCCATAAAAAAACTTTGTGAAGGGAATGTAATGGATTATAAATAAAATTTATTTATCTGATAATTATTATTAGTATTATGCAATTGATAAAAACTTATTAAATATATATCGTAGATTCTCTTTATAATGTCAGTGCTCCTAGTATATATTTTGTGAAATTTATATCTACTTGTTATCTATAAATAGTAATGAAAGTGAAATGTCCAATTATAAAATTTAAATTAAAAATAATAATATTACATCTGTAATATATTACAACACACACATGTGCATGCACATGTACATGCACATGCACATGCACACGTGCACACAAACACACACACACACACACACACACACACACACACACACACACACACACACACACACACACACACACACACACACACACACACACACACACACACACACACACACACACACACACACACACACACACACACACACACACACACACACACACACACACACACACACACACACAATTAAAAAATAAATGTCCTTAAAATGGATGGATTATGGTAATGTATATTAGGTAATGTATAATAGGTAATGACATTTAAATATTATAAGAAATAAATAGGTTATTTTGTATTATACATATTGTTTCACTTTTATATTTAATACTATATTATTTTATATTAAAAATACTATTTTAGATTAAATTTCTATTTTATATTACTTAGTAAAAAAAGATAATTTGAAAGGTAGTTTCAGATTTAATACAATAAAAACATATTCTAATATATTAAATATAAATTAATAATATACATATAAATATGGAAGTAGTATTATTTAAACTCATATCTGTGATACAAACTAGTAAAATCATAATAAAATTCCTTAATTATAAATATATTAAAAAATACCATGAGCATGTAACCTCAAAATAATTTTAATATTTATAAATAATTTTATTAGTGGAACTCATTACTATAATAAAAATATTTTCAATAAGAATGAGTAAAATCATTATTTTATTTTATATAAATTTAATATATAATACACATTATAATTAAAAAATCCATAAAATGCATTGTGGAGAATAGTAATTTTATCATGCACATGAGTAAGTCACACCCTCAAAACTATAAATTTGAGGGTATGACTTACTCAAAATTATAATTTTTAGGGTATAACTCACTCACATGTAGCATGATAAAATTTTAAAATTGTACAATATATGATATGAATGGGCAAGAATTTTAAAGTTATAGACGTAATTTTTGAAATATTTATGTATTTAAAGCCAACAAAAATAATTTTTTACATAAAATCTATAAATTTATATAGAAAGAGAGGAAAAAACCAAATTCATAATAAGATGTTTTCATCCCACAAACATTTAATCATTAATTTATAATAATTAATCAAAATAAAGAAATATATTTAACAAATTATAAATTTATGGATTAATTTTATCTTAATTTTGTATCCTTTCATTGAATTTTACATGGTAGGCATTCTTGTTGACCTCCTTTCAAACATGGATTGTAAGCAATCTAGTTTAAGACATACATGTTGCATTTATAATTTGTTTGATTATTAAATAAATTTAAAAACTTCACCATTATATATA
>JARHVA010001605.1:3225000-3237500 GCA_037957365.1 Torreya grandis | reverse complement strand
AAGTGGTTGATGAGGGATAATAAGAGTCTAAATGAATACATCAGACAAATATATATGAAACATATTGAGAGTTAAGATATGGAGGATGTAGTAACGAAAATGAAGCAAATGGATGATAAAGTCAACAAATTGGAGAAAGATAATTATAAGATCAAGGATGATAGTCATGTTATGGTTTAATTTAGTATGGAGAATGTTAATAAAGTTTTCAAATATTAATGTGTTAAAATAAGAAGTTAATGTAAGGATGAGAAGATTAATGTGAGAATAATTAAGAGGTTGAAAGACGAGGATAAGATTAACTTTTTTGATCTGTAGGAAAATAGATTGGAGGAAATAGAGAATCTACTAACCAAAATGAGTGAGGATTGGAATTTGGAATTAGAAGGGTTCAATGGATAGGTTATGTGGGGTTGTGTCTTTTTTATAACTAGTCTTTCTCAAGTTGTAGTTTTTTTTATTAATTAATTGTAGCTAGTCTTCCGTAGTTGTATTTTTATGTAACTTTTATTTATAACATGTGTTGATAAAAAACATGTTATAAAAGTTATATTTAAATTTTATAACAGTGAATTTCTCTGGGAGTTAAATACTAAAGTGTTTTACAATTATAAATTTGTGTAATTTTAGGACATAAAAGGATTTAGTTACGTAATTATTTTCCTTATTTATGCATCACTATGATATAGATTCATAACTTTTGAAGAAATTAATATAATTTCCTAGTTATATAATTATTTTATTGTTTCAAAGTTTTCAAATTCTAAGGTAAATGTTGATCTCAATGGTTGTCTAAGAAGCTATCAAGAGTTGTGGCTACCTAGATAGTAATATAATTTATTAGTTTTATAAGTGATGAATGGACTCCATAGTTTCTTGGGTACCTGATAGACTCCATAGGTGTCAGGGTAATTGATAAACTTTGTGGTTATCTAAGTAGTTGATGGGCTCCACAATTATTATCTATAGTATATGTTAGTTAAAATTGAAATGCCTACGGTAAACTTCAATCAATTTAAAAAAAATAACTCTCTTCCTCTTAATTCATGATTCTTTATTTTTTATATTTAATAGTACATTATTGTTCATCCATGAAATATATTCATCCTCCACACTATACTTACTCTTTTTGATATATTTTTTAATATCAAAAAAATATAGAGGTCTTCTATCATGATACATCCCTTCATGTCCTCATTCACAACTACCCATATTTATATTATCATAGATAGAAACTAATCATGTATAATTAAGATTAATATATATTTGATCTTAAATATCTTATATAAATTTGACAAGAACTTTTCTATCATAGTGTAATATTTTAAATCAATCTATATTATCACCTATTATGTTATATTTTCATTAATTCATGAAATATAATTTTAAAGGTTTTGAGTTTGGTAACATGATGTTTTGAAATGATTAATGTCACAAATACATGAGAATATTTCATGTCTTACAACACTTAATTCACTCTCATTTGAAGTTGGAGGCCACATATTCCATCAACTACGTATTACAATTCGATATTTTTGTTACATATATTTTGTTGTTATTATATTGAAATTATGATGCTAGACTAATTTTAACTATTGTTTAGATGGATTATCTATGGTACTTATTGCAGTAGTGTTGGTTGCATACTTATTTCTATAATTAATTATGTTATGAATTATTTATTATTGTTGACGATGATTTTATAATCTATATTTATTATTGATTTATGACATAATGTGATTATGCCATTATAGATGTTGTAGGTTTTGTCTATGATCTAGGTAGGTGATGGAGGCCATAATCCTAGAATAATGATTTCTTAGCACATCAACATGTTTGATAGGTATACTATTGTTTGATTGTCCTTTGAACAATTCAATTTGATTGTTGTGTTTGTTAGTTGTGGTCCTTATGTTTGTAATTACCATTGTACTTTACCAGTTCCTTTATAAGTCATTATTTATTGTTATGGTTCATTATATTTTATATTATATATCTTGTTGGCCATAGCCTTTTCTATAAATTTAGCTTCATTCTCTATTCTTGTAGACTTTCTGAATCACTCCTATTCTCTATTAAACCCTATCAACCTATTTGATTATGTACTCAACCTAGCTAAACCCACCTAGACCTAAACCCTTTAGGAACCCTTGTCACCTTCATGTCTATCCTAACCCCCCTAACCTAGCACCTATTAAGGTGATGGAATATTATTTGTAATGATTATATAGTCATGGTTTGATTTAAACTTGGCTTGAATCTGATTATGATATTTTATTATCATATCGACCTAGGTCAATGGTTTGAAAGGGAAGTGTGTTAGCCTTATTTAATTAGGTAGGTCACATTTTAGTGAATTTTTCAATGTTAAACTATTTGGTTATGTTTAATAGAGTTTGATTAACATTAATCCTCTTTTCTATTAGAAGAGGGATGCTATATCATCGAGCCTTCCAGACTCACCAATAATGGTGAGGTTGGCAAGGATTGCCTTGGGATCTAACAAGTGTCTCTCTCCTCCTAAAATTTAATGAAAATTAATTGGGGGTATAGGGGAATGAATGTAACACAAAATGTTAGGAAGATGGAGAATTTTGAATCTAAATAGTAAAATAGTTTGCTTGGTTTTAATGGTGAGCTAGTTAGTTTAGAGAGAACAATAACGACATATGGTGAGTCTTTGAAGATTTTCATATTTTTCTAAAATCTCTTGTGTGTTTGAAAGTAAGTCTTTTTGAGTTTTATGGTTTGATTTTTACTTTTGTGTGGATATAATGATAAATATTTTTAATGTTGTGCATGTAGCAAGAGGCCTTTAGACTTTCAGATGCATACATAGACCCATCATAATGATATATGGATATGTTTATTGATTATAAACTTGTAATAAACATATACACATTAGATATATATTGATATAATTATGAATTTAAATGGATTGTGGACTGTGATGAATCCTTATGTGTTATCTATGTATTAAATGGTTGTGTTTCCTTTATAATGGATGAATGTCTTAAGGGTTGAAAAGATTTGTGTCTCTAGATATATTTTTTGTGCAATCATATTAATGTATGTGTTTTATTATATTGGTTTAAAATCACAAATAATGATGGTTTTGAAAAAATGATAGTGTGTTTTGATAATTGCATCTTATTCAATTGTGTCTTATAGAAAAGATTCTAAGAGGGTTTCTTGGTTATATATGTATATATGTGAATGCGTTATATATACTAAGGGTGTTCCCATGGGTTCAAGTGGGAAATGTTTTAAGGTGTTGTCTATGTGTTATAAAAAGATGTTTATATTTATTTCTAATGAAAAAATATTTAAATATTGTTAAGACTAGTTTTATTACAATTGCTATCTATAAATACTATATCTTCCATGGTTATGCAACTATGTTCTTGAAAAAATAGTGAAGAGTTGTGTTATTTTTGAGTTCATTGGGTGAACCATTTTAGTGTTCTGCCAATTAAGGATGGATAGATTTCCATATGTTGTGCTAGTTTTTTATTCTAGTAACCTTGTTCATTATTCATAAGGGGTTATTGGGCATGATTATTTGTTTTGGGGTCTGATTATAGTATTATTTTATTTGAGTTGTATGGTATCTTGGTCATTATGATTTTTATTATGGGTTGTGTGAACCTCTTTAACATTGAATCGTTGTATCATTTAAATTGATCATTTCAATTTGGAATAGGCTGTGGTGTAATCATCTCTCTATGTAGGTAATTCATGACTTTCAGTTTGTGTATTTTGGGTTATTTGATTATAAACTGTGTATGGTTGATTTTCAATCCTTGTCTCTTTTAAGATCATAGATCATTTTGAATTGATATTGGGATTATTTTAATGGTAAAAGTGTCATCATTTCTCCTTTATAAATGTGTTAAGGTTTACTTACACACACACACACATATCTACATACATACATATACATACATACATACATATATATATATATACACACACACACATATATATATATATATATATATATATATATATATATATATATATATATATATATATATATATCCCTGTGTGTGTGTGTGTGTCTACACACATATATTTATAGATTTTTATACACTATGTGACATATGCAATTATGTTTCTTTTATGACTAGGTTGTTTTTTTATCCTTATGTGGTTCACCATAATCTACCATTCAACCTTAGGTGTTGGATTTATCCAATCCTAAATTTTATTAGGTTATGTTATTCTTATCTCAAATTGATGGTGATCATTTTTTAATCATGCCAAATCATTTATTTGACTTTTTCAAACATTAACTTTAGGATTTCAATAAGTTGTCAAATGAAGCCTACGAGTCATAAAGGATTATATTATTTTAATATACCTTTATTGATACTTTGACATATTTATTTAGGAAGGTTTTAAACTTTGACTGTGGAAGCCCGACTAGTTTCTTTTTGTTGTGTTGAATTAATAATGATTAATTATATATGTTGTGTTTGGATTGATAATTATTAATTAAAATTTTATTATGTCATTATTTAAATTATTTTTATTACATTGTTGGAATGTGTGTATTTTCATTCTTGGACTAGACCTAAACATTTACAAGTACATATTATGGGTGTGGATGATTCAATACCGATCAAGGAATTGGCTGGGTTCTAAGTAGGATAAACTCAAAATATATATAATGGATTAGGATTAATCCATTCTATATCATTCAATGTTCTAAGTTAACCATCCTCACTTTGAATCTATACTTAGATGGTTTAATTATTCTCATCTCACCTTGGATTGAATTTATCATGTTGTATGTGTCTTTTTTTTATTGTGTCTTTTTTTGAATATTGATGTGTTTAGAATTATTTTCCCATTCCTAATTACCATAACCACCATCTTGATGATGGTTGGGATGGTAAGAACCATTGATGGAGGACTCATAGGGCTAGTGGTGTAGGTTTTTCCTAATTAGCTAGATCGAGTTTAACTCCTTACTTTGATGACTTAGTATGGAAGATGGTAATGAATGTATTTATTGATTTGATCAACATAGATGACATAGATTATAGTTATTGGTTTTGGTTATTATGGTGATCTCATTTCCTACTAACAAATGTTGTGCATAGATTATGAAATTGGAATATTGAAGGAATAAACTAATTATTGGTTAAAGTTGTTAAATAAGTATCTTATATTATTATTGAATTAACCTTTTAATCCTATAATCTTAAAAAATTAGAATTGATTAAGTAGATCACCAGTCTCTATATACAAATCCTACATGGATTTAATAATCCTTAGTCAGATTTAATGTGGAAAGCAATCAATTCATAGATGCTTGTTCATTGCTATATTACTGAATGATTTTATCATATTTTTTTAGTTGTTAGATATAAACATCTTTAAGAATATTTATTATTAAATATTGATGAGAATTAATTATATGTTTTTATGTTAGATCTATTCCATAAATCTATTCCAAATAGAATAAATTAAAATAGATATCAATTGCATTCTCAGAATTGTTAATAATTATTTCAGTTTGCCATTATATGGAAATATAAATATGTAGATGTTTTACATTAGCTCTTCAGTTGTATAATTTAGAATGAATAGGTTTGATGGGAATAATATATAAATTAAATTTTTTTTTAAGTTTTGACATTTCATGGAATACATATACATAGAGACTTTACATTATTTGTTTAAATTTAGAATGAAATAAGATAGAAGTGGCATAGCAACTTGAATTAGCTGAATTATTAATTGGATAACTTGTTACCTTCATTCATAAGTAAATAGTTGAATTTGGAACATATAACCCTTGTAGTAATACATAAGCTTGACAACAGTACTAAGTGAAAAATAAAATAAATATTTCCTCTATCATGCACTTTAGACCTATTGGTTGCATCCAAGTTATGTTTTCCATTTACAATTATAAAATACCATTTCTCATAATTATGTTGGATTATAAAATCTAAAAGTAATTAGTAAATATTTATATTAACTTTCAAAAGAACTAATGTTTAATTAATTATTATAATTCAATGAATGATCATGTATACTACTTTTCTTGTATTATTTACTTGGTTAGATGAATAATTTTTATGGAAACTATAACGTAGTAAAAAATTATAAATAACTATCATTTCATATCAATGCGTGCATAAGTTATACTTATGTTGTTTCTTTAGCATCCTTCCCATGATTCAAACCTGATGGATGGTTACCTCAACTATCAACAAAAAGTTTTATAATATTTCCTTAAGTGGAAACTTTTATTTGGGTTCCACTCATATTGAAACTTAAATGAACGTCATTTATTATATTACTCAAAATTTTCCATTGTATGTTTGTTGGTTTCAGTTTGCCTAGTTTAATTGTAATGGATTCATAACATATTTATACCTTTAAAATATTCACTTATCAATTAAAAATAGTTCTTTATTAAATAAATAATTTCTCAAACTCATTATTAATAGTTGTACAATATATTTATATTATATAAAAATCTTAGATTTATTTGCTTGTATACATTAAATTCTTTTATAGCATTGGCTATGTCAATTTAAATAGTTGTATAGATTATGGAATGGTAATATAAAATTTATAACTATGTCTTGAACTATTATGAATAACCATGTTTGATATTAAAGTATGTATGAATAGTGAAATGACCTTTAAAGGCTGAAGGGTGTTATAACCTAGCTGTTATCACTAAGGAATCTTGTACTTAATCTATTTCTCTTATTCTTTCACATAATTAACTGCATAAATGAATTCAAATCAGCAAGTGTGAATTAATCCTTTTTTATAATTTTAAGTACTTGTATAATTTATATAACATGTATCTTGATTTAAATACATGAATAAACTAAATGATAACTTATGAAAAACAAATCTATCCTTTTTGGTTAAACCAATTCTTCAACTTAACGATCCTTAATTGGAACTAAAACCCACTAAGGAGTGTGAGGTATTTATTGAGGGTTAAGAACCTAATAATAGTCATATGAGGAAGTACATGTACCAATTATGATGCTTAAGACTCATTAGTGTATGCATACAATGATACACCTCAAATTTCATAATCCTTATAAAAAATAACCAGCTTCTCCATAGTAAATTTTGTATGTGTTTACCTCTAGTGAATTGCCTTAGTTCCACTCCTTTGGTTCCAGTCACATATCCATATAGTTCATCAAATGTTTTAATTATGTTAGAAAGTAATTTAAGTGGGAATAAAATGTGTCCAAATTTTAATTTGATATATGATTCTAAAAATTTATTGGGGGTTGTTTCATCTACTATCAGAGTAGTGTTCTACTTTAGGGAACTCTAGGAATAAGTATTTCCTTCTAATAATTACAATATTCTAAGTTATCACTTGTGATTTCTCAAGATGGTTAGAATGAATTCAAGTGGAGGGAAAATACACATATATCCTTTGAATGTCAACCTATCTAGGGGTAGAGGTTGAGGACATGGAAGGGGTTGTCAAGGCCACATCCCTATTTGTAACATAGATAAATAGCCTAAGAATAATGTTGATAGTAATACCAAGGCACCCCATGCTGAAACAATCAGTGGGATTCCAATTGATAAGCCTAAAGAAAATATTAGTGGAATCTTGATAGCCTTTAATAATTTACAAGGGAATATTGATAATTAGGAACAAATATTGAATCATCTTAAAGGGGTTTCACAAGAGGAAGTACCTTGACTAGAAATGGGAAAAATGGAAGGACCTATAACTCAAGAATTACGTTTGACCACAATTAACTCAATCACAAAAGAGATGAAGAATCTTACACCACCTAAATGTTTAGGTGAAGAATCAAGTGATATAGTTTATTCTTGGTTGATACACTTGCAAAATACTTTAATTTACATAATATGCCTTCTAATGTGAAATCTAGAGTAGCAACTTATCATCTAGTAGGATCTGTAACATTATGGTGGAACCACCTTTTTGCTATTGAAGGGTACCAGCCTTTAAATCTATCTTTGTCTATTTTTGAGACTCAATTTCATAAGAGGTACCTAGATTTATTTTATAAGGAGTAAAAAATCATTGATTTTTAGCTATTAAAGCAAAAGAACATGTTTGTTGCCAAATATGAGAATAAATTCCTAAACTAATTATGTCATGTAAACTATATACATGATAAGGAAACTAAGATTACTAAGTTTAAGCTTGGGATTAAAGAGATTTTGATACATGATGTTAACATGACAAATCCGAAAACATTGGTTGTAGCCATAGAATCAACATACAGGCTAAGGAGAAAGAAAAGTCTCGTGAAAAGGCAAGATACGAATTCAAGTCTAATATGCTGTAGTCTAAGGCCAGTAACCCTTCTACAATGAACAAGAATTTTTAAATTTTTTACTCTAATTGTAGATTTTTAGGAGGTAATAATAATTTTAGTAGATTTTATAATTATATTAGGAATTCCAAGTCCCATGGATCTACCAAATCTAGTTCTTCTAAGAAGTAACAACAACAACAACAAAAAAACTCACGTGGATCTACCACAAATACTAACACTATTCCAATATCATCCTCTAGACCAATTATGTGTTGGGAATGTGGTGACAATCATTAAAAAAAGGACAATCCTAAAATAAAATTAGTAATAATAATAAACTTTAGGGTATATGTTATTATTGATAATCAAAATGTTGACTTACATGCCACTCTTATTGAGACCTAAGGTATAATGAATGGTTTTCCTTTAACTATATTGATTGATTCTTATGAAATTGACTATTTTATTTCTCCTTTTTTTTATAAACAATGTAATAGTTAACCAATCTTGATAAGAGAAGGTTGGGAAGTGGAATTTAGTACTATCAAGAAAATGCCTATTCTTGAATACTTAAAACAAGCAGAATTGGACCTTGGTGATTTCAAGAGCAAGGTCATTTTTTTTTTCATTCCTTTAGGGTCTTATGATATCATCCTTAGGATAGACTTGCTACATGAACATCAATCCACACTTGATTATATGGGTAAAAGAGTGTGATGCACCATTGACCTTGGCCAAATTGTAAAATTGAAAGGCATGCAAGGGTAATGAAGACATAAAACACTTTTATCCCTAAAACTAAAAAAGGTTGTTAGGAAGGGATGTAAGATTTATGCAGTCCAAATAAAAGAAATATCTAATGAAAAAGAGATATAACATGTATATTTCGTATACTAAGGGAGTCTAGGGATGTTTTTTCTGAAAAGCTACCTGGATTGCCACCTAAGTGAAAATTTGATTTTTCTATTAACATCATACCTAGATCTGACCTTAGATCCAAGGCAGCTTACCACATGAATGTGGTTGATCTACAAGAATTAAGAGTTCATCTAAAATAACTTTTAGATATTGGAAGCATACAACCAAGTGTGTCTCCTTAGGTTGATTTGGTAGTCTTTTTTAAAAAGAAGGAGGGTACTCTAAGGCTTTACATTGATTACCGGATGTTCAATAAAGTAACAATAAAAAATTGATACCCTTTGCCAAGAATTGATTATTTGTTTCACCAAATGAAAGGTGTTGTAGTATTTCTAAAATTGACTTGAGGTTTGGTTACCATCAACTACACCTCAAGGAAGAGGACATTCATAAAATTGCCTTTAGAACATGATATGGACATTATGAGATTATGATTCTAAATTTCACTTAACGAATGAACCTACAACCTTCATGAACCTTATGAAAAAAATATTTAGAGATTACTTGGATAAGTTTGTTCTAATTTTTCTTAATGATGTTCTAATTTACTCCAAAGATGAGAATGAACATGATCAAAACCTCCATCTAGTATTGTAAAGACTAAGATAGTATAATATTTATGTCAAATTATCTAAATTTACATTTTATGAGTCTAAAACTCATTATTTAGGACACATTATTTCCAAAGAAGGCATTTATGTTGACCCTACCAAGATCAAATCTATCCAAGATTGGCCTACTCCTTCCAACGTGCATAAAGTGTGAAGCTTCATGGTGTTGGCTAGTTATTACTAGCACTTTGTTAAAAAAAAAATTAATGTGGCCTATCCCATCACTTGTTTGTAGTGTAAAGGAAATAAGTTCGTATATAATCCTCAGTGTGAGGCAATTTTCGTTAAGTTTAAATCATTGCTTACTATAGATCTTATTTTGATCATACCATACCCAAATGGTAACTTTGAAGATTGGGATGATTCTTTTAAAGAAGGATATGGAGCTATCTTAACTCAAGATGGCAAGATTGTGGCTTATGAGTCATAGAAATTAAAAGAACATGAAAATAATTATCCTATGCATGACATGAAGCTTGCTTCCATTATCCATGCACTTAATCAATGGAAATATTTCTTGTTGGGAAAGCCTTTTCAAGTAAAATTTTATCATATAATTATTAAGTATTTGTTCTCTCAAGAATATCTAAATGCATGCCAACACAAGTTGCTATAATTTTTGAGTAATTTTTACATGAATATATCATATGTCAAAGGCAAAGAGAACTGTGTGACTGATGCTATCATAAGACACATGTACCTTGTTGCATTGTTGATGTTAAAAAGAAATTTTATAAGTGTTATTTTGAAACAACTTATTGATGTATTCTACCATAAAGTAAGAGCAAGATTGGTTGATAAGCCTATAGCAAAAAGATTTTCTAAAGTTTATATTACAATAGATGGCCTGATTAAGAATAAATTTATAATTTATGTACTTGGGGTCGGTGAATTGATAAATTATATATGTAATTAAGTGTATACAACACTTTATTTTGCTCATCTAGGTGTTAAAAAAATGATGAGCTGAAAAAGCTCTATTTTTGTCTTGGGATGAAGCATGATGTCATTGAATTATAGAAAAATACTTGGAATGCCAATGGATTAAGGCTAAGGATTTCCATCCAAGAGGGTTTTTGTATCCTCATGATATTCCAAAAGATAAGTGGGTTTTACTCTCACTTGATTTTATTTCAGGGCTACCAAAATCATGCAACAAACATGATATAATCCTGATAATAACTTATAAAGTAACTAAAGTTATCCAATTTATTGATATAAATTTAATAAATGATGCATCTATATTTGTAGAATGATTTTTTAAGTAAGTAATAAGACTTCATGGTATACCTGAGGTGATCATATTAGATCAGGACAAACTATTTACTTCAAGTTTTTGGCATACTTTAACTATAGCCTTTGGAACAATGCTGAATTTTAGCTCTTCATATCATCCAAAAATAAATGGTAAAATAGTTGACTCAACCAAGTGCTAAAACATATGTTGTGCATATATGTAATGGATCAAAAAATAAAATAGGATGATTATCTTCATTTATTTGAATTTGCATATAATATTTCCTACCATTTAGCTATTAAGATGGCTCCATTTGAAGCCTTATATGGACATAAGTGTAGAAAACCTATTGGTTGGGATAACTTAGAAAATAGGGTATTTAATGGCCTAATTTATTTCTAGAATATGATAGGAAGAAGGAAATAATAAGGCACAATTTATAAATAGCTTCAGATAGGCAAAAAATGTATGCATACCTCAAGAAAACTCTACAAGAATTTAGTGTTTGGGATAAAGTTCTTTTACATGTTAGACCATAGAAAATTACTATTAAATTTGAAAAGGCTTCCAAGTTAGCACCATATTTTGTTGGTTATTTAGACAATGGAAAAGATTAGCCTTGTTACTTATCGACTAGAACTTGTTCCTTATTTTTTAAGGATTAATGATATTTTTCATGTTGTATTATTGAGAAATTATATATCTGATCCATCTCATGTTTTAGATTGGACTCATTTATAGGTCACAAAAGAATAAAACATCTAGTTGGAACTAGTGAGAATCCTGGACCATCATGGCATTAAGTTGTATAATAAGGACATATAGTAGGTTTTTATGTAATGGGACCTTATCAATGAAAGAAACCACTTGGGAAGACACTCATGTTTTAAAACAAAATTATGCATGAATTTTTTATTAAGCCATTAGGATAGCTCCCTTCAAAATGGGGAGGATGTTACGATTCCATATTTTCATTACATATATTATGTTGTTATTACATTGACATTATGATGCTAGACTAGTTTTAGCTATTTTCTAGATGGATTATCTTTGCAACTTATTGTAGTAGTGTTGGCTATGTACTTATTTCTATAATTAATTATGTTATGAATTATTTATTACTATTTATGATGATTTTATAATCTATATTTATTATTGATTTATGACATAACATGATTATGTCATTTTAGTGGTTACAGGTTTTATCTATGAGTTAGGTAGGTGATGGAGGCCATAATCTTTTAACAATGATTTTTGAGCACATCGACATGTTTGATAGGTATACTACTATTTTATTATCTTTTGGATAATTTGATTTGATTATTATTTTTATCAGTTGTGGTCCTTGTGTTTTTAATTACCATTGTATTTTATTAATTATGTTATAATTCATTATTTATTATTATAGTTCATTTTATTTTCTATTATATGTTTTGT